>PVIY010006307.1:0-88584 GCA_004026745.1 Myrmecophaga tridactyla | reverse complement strand
TGCAGCTCAGCCCAGGCCTTTGGAGATGCAGAAAGAAGTCACCCCAGGGAAAGATGTTGGAACCCAGGGGCCTGGAGAGAAGACCAGCAGAGACCATCCTGTGCCTTCCACGTAAGAAAGAACCTCAGTGGAAAGTTAGCTGCCTTTCCTCTGAAGAACCAACAAAATAAATCCCCTTTTATTAAAAGCCAATCCGTCTCTGGTGTGTTGCATTCCAGCAGCTAGTAAACTAGAACAGGTGATATGCAAAAATTTATCATTTTTATTTAAAATGCCATAACATTTTTCTTTTTGGCATGGGCAGGCTCCGGGAAATGAACCCGGATGTGCGCATGGCAGGCGAGAATTCTAGAAAATGCCATAACATTTTTATAAGAGCACTCTAAGAAAGAAGTGCTGACTTTTATACTCTTTGTTAATCCAATTCCTCTTGGTTCTCTGCCGAGACATGTCTTGACTCTGTCCAGAGACTATACCCTCATGTCTTACCCTAGGTTAGGCACTCCGTTCTTGTAGTATCCTCCTTAGGAATTCCAGACCTCCCCTATCATGTATTCCCTACTTGGCCACCAGATGGACTTCTAAACACAAGGTCACTGGTCCGTTCTCCAGCTCAGGGACTTCCCAAGGCCTCTAGAATAAAACTTATGTATTTTGCATGATTTACAAAGTGCCTCACACCTCACCTACCATCTTTATTTGGATTCTCCCTGAAAGCAGAGCCTGACACAAGTACTTAGGTACAGGGAGGCCAGAATGAGGTAACAGAGAGAATGAGACAGAAAGGACAGAAAGCCAACAAAGGATGCATTACTGAGCTGGTCATAGTGGTAGTAAGCCTCTGAAAGACAGAACATGACACATTTGTAATCAACTATCCTCCCCCATTGGTTGAGGGTACAGATGCCTTAGGTGCATAAATTTCCACCTAGCCCCACTCCCAGGCTGAGCCATTTGTCTGACTTCAAGGAAAATCCTGAGGCTGAAAAGCTGGAAGACCTCACTTAGTGTGAGAGAGAAGCTGTTCTAGTTTGCTAGCTGCCAGAATGCAATATACCAGAAACGAGATGGCTTTTAAAAAAGGGAACCTAATAAGTTGCTAGTTTACAGTTCGAAGGCCGAGAAAATGTCCCAATTAAGACAAGTCTATAGAAATGTCCAATCAAAGGCATCCAGGGAAAGATATCTTGGTTTAAGAAGGCCAAGGAAGTTCAGGGTTTCTCTCTCAAGTGGAAAGGCACATGGTGAACACAGAATTCTTCTCTCATCTGGAAAGGCACATGGTGAACATGATGTCATCTGTTAGCTTTCTCTTCTGGCTTCCTGTTTCATGAAGCTCCCCGGGAGGCATTTTCCTTCTTCATCTGCTAGCTGGTGAACTCTGCTTCTCATGGCAATGTTGTTCTGCTCTGCTCTCTCTGAATCACTCATTCTTCCAAATGTTTCCACTTTTATAGGATGTCAGAAACTAATCAAGACCCACCCAAATGGGTGGAGACATGCCTCTACCTAATCCAGCCTAACAACCAATCTTGATTAAATCACATCTCCAGGGACATGATCTAATTACAGATTCAAACATACAGTAATGAATAGGGATTAGAAGAAATGGCTGCCTTTACAAAATGGGATTTGGATTAAAACATGGCTTTTCTAGGATACATACATCATTTCAAACCAGCAGAGAAGCTATCCAACGTATCTGTATCTACAGCACCGGAGAGTCAGGAATGTGGCACTGGGTGCCAATAGCATCCACTACACCTCCTTAGCCAGAGTCATCACTCCACATTACGTGTCATCCATGCCAAACCAGTTTCATGGGAGTATCATGCTCTCGCATGTCCCTCCTACCTACAAATACACTTCCATCTTTCGGGTATGACTCTTATTCATGTCTGTACATTCTTCAAGGCTCAGCTGATGTGTGTGATAGTTTGAAGTTGTATGTATCCCAGAAAAGATCGTGTTTTTTTAATCCATTCCTGTGGATATAAACCTACTGTAGGTGAGGCCCTTTGATAAGGTTATTTCAGTTGAGTCCTGTCCCAGGGTGAGTCTCAATCCTCTGACTGTCCTTTTTAAAAAGATAAAAGACAGGAAAAGCATAGAGAAGTTTAGAGAAAATCCCAGAGAGGCTAAGAAAGAACAACAGAAAACAGAAAGGCAGCCGCTGAAGCCAGAAGCTGAAAGTAATGAAACCCAGGATAGAAGGACCAGCAGACACCAGCCACGTGCCCTCCCATGGACAAAGGTGTCCTGGATGCCGGCAGCCTATCTTCAACCTATCTTCAGAGTGCAGGTATTTTCCTACTGATGCCTTGAGTTGGACATTTTCATGTCCTAAGAACCGTAAACTATATTTTAATATACTCCCATTGTAAAAGCCACCCATCTCTGGTATATTACATTCTGGCAGCTTTAGCAAACTGAAATAATGTGGAATTTTAATTCATTAGAAAGTTTGCTTATCTCCTTCATTTATGCTCCTATCATAACTGGTCCAAATCTTCCTTGTAGCAATTCCATGCTGAGTTACAGTTCTCTGTGTCCAGAAAATGATCTCTGTCTTCCCACTATGTATATTCCTTGAAGGCACAGCCATGTTTTTTCATACCTATTTTCCTGTTTCTAGTACAGAATCTGGCATAAAATAACCTCAAAGACATTTGATGAATGATTACAAGATGACTAAGGGAATAAATAACATGCCTGGGTCTTGTACATCTTCAGAAGAAGACCAAACCAATTCCCTGCTCAATGTTTTGGATAAAGTTTTCAGCAACAGTGTGTTACTTCAGATAACAAATATTTTCCTTACATACCATAACCAAGAATAGGTTAATAAACAGAAAATAATCTAATGATTAATACATCTTTGCAAGGTAATCTCCAAAGTCAGTGATGCATATGTGTTACATAATTCAGAAATAGTATACATAATTTATCTGTATTGTTTAATAATTAGTACTCATTTGATTCAAGTCATTGGATCAGGTGAGTTTTTATTGTATTGATAATAAAAGCCTCATAACTGCAAAAAAATAATAATAAGCATGATTTGAAAGGATAAGCACAAGCATTTTGAAGCTATATAATCCCAAAACGGAATCTGAACCACATGATAAATCTTGCAGGTGTGAGTTCCCAGTTTTGGTGGAAGTAGGTGCTGGCTAAGGAGCATGGTCCCATCTCAATCTAAAGATCCCCTAAAGAGTTCTCTGGCAGATTAAATTACAAACTCCAGAGAAACATGTTCTTAATCTTAATTCATTCCCATGAGTGTGAACCAACTGTCAATAGGACCATTTGTTGAGGTTATCTTTAGTTAAGATGCGACCAAGGGTATCAGGACGGGTCTTAGTCCTATTTACTGAAAGTCTTATAGAAAAGGCCACAGAGAAAAAGCTGTGGGACGAAGAAGGAAGACAATGGAACCTAGGGGAAAAAAAGGAGAAGACATTACCATGTGTGTGCCATGTGACAGAAAGCCAGAGACCAAAGATCACTGGCAGTCAGCCCAAGAATGCCACTGTCTTCAGGGAGAAAGCACTGCCTTGCTGAGATCTCAGTTTTGGACTTCTGAGATCAACGAGTCAATAATTCCCATTGTTTAAGCCAACTCACTAGATGATATTTTTTTAGCAGCCTGGAACTAAAACAAGCTCTGATGTCTAGAAATCCTTCATCCTATAACTGTGGAAACTGATACTAAGCTCAATATGTATAGGACTCTAGGCAATCTCCAGCGACCACTAACTTGAATACAGTGAAATGAGATTCCAGGAACTGACTAGAAACTCAACCAGTCACTTCTTCCTGTGGGATGATGTATGCTGCATTTCAACTGCCAATGTACTGTCAAATTTCTAGAGCTCTGCCATGGTTAAGGGCTGCTGTTAATTTTGGAAAGAAAGTTGTCAATGTACAATCAGAACCAAAGAATACAACAATAATTGTGTATTATGCCCATTATGCTTAGATAACTGTTTTAGTTTGCTAAAGCTAATGAAATGCAACATATTAGAAATGGACTGGCTTTTACAATGGGGACTGATTAACTAACAAGCTTACAGTTCTTAGGCCATGAAAATGTCCAACTCAAGGCATCAACAGGTGATGCTTTCTACTTGAAGAACAGCTACAGGTAAGCTTGGACTCCTCTGTCAGATACCAAGGCACATGGAAGCCTGCTGGTCCTTCTCTCCTGAGTTTCATTGCTTTCAGCTTCTGGCCTCAGTGGCTTCCTCTCTTAGTTTCTCCAGGGGCTTTTTTCTCTTGTCTTTTATCCTCTTATAAAGGACTCCAGTAAGAGGATTAAGATCCACCTTGAATGAGGTGAATCACACCTCAATTGAAATAACCTAACCAAAAGGTCCCACCCACAGTAGGTCTACACCTACTTAAAATAACATGATCTTTTCTGGACATGATCTTTTCTGGGGTACATACAGCTTCAAACTACCACAATAACCTAGGATTTTCAAGGAGAAAAACATCTGAAAACTAAATATGTCTGTTTAACTTCTGATTCCAGGTGGCAAATTAGCTTGTGAGTATAATGATTTGCAACATAGAACTTAAGAGTTGAAGATGGAAACTATTCTGTATGTATTTGGAAGCAGCATGTTGTATTTTGTATTTACTGGGAAGTGGCATGATATTTTGGAAAAAGCTCAGGTTATTCATTAGACCTTAATCTTTCCCTTACAGGGACTCAACCCTTCCCTTACATCTTTGTGATCTCAAGAATCACTGAATTTGAGAGTTGATGTTTTGAACAAAATAAGAATAACAGCCATCTCTCAAGATCATTGTAAGAATTAAATGACATAACATATATAAGACATGGAGCACAATATACAAATCATAGAGAAAATGTTTATCCCCCTCTAGTCTATTAAGATGAAATATTAACTCTAAAATGTACACAATAGTCAGGAAAGTGGCATTTCTACTATAAAATGTATTAATGTATCTACCTGAGTGTCCCTCTTGAGGCAATCAGACATGTCACAACTATTTAAATGTGTTGCACAGGGCAATGTTATTTGGCTGCTCCTGTACCTGTCATGGCTCTCATCAAGGTGTGGATGCAAGTGGTTTTCCCTGCTCCACTTGGTCCCAGCGTCATCATTCCATGCCTCACCCTCTGTGTTTCAAACAGCTGGATGACTTTCAGTTTCCAAGGAGGATGGTTGATTAAACCAGCTTCTTCAACCTGAAAACATAGCAAACGCCTACATTAGGTCAAATCAACAATGATCAGGGCTTATCATTGTGTCCAAAATATACATAGACCAAAAAAAAAGAGAAAAGAAAAACAGGCTGAGCATTACTGAAATGTTATCCAAGCCAATAAGAAACATCTGCATTTGTCTTTGGAAAGTAGGTAAAAATTACATTAACATTTTATTGAGTGTATGGCTTAGGAGGAACTAAAGAATGAAAACTCAGATAGCAAAACATTTTAAATGTTTAATCTAAAATATGATATTTAATAACTAGAAAATCTATAGCATACCAGATTGACTAAAATTCCACATAAATTTCAAATTCCTTATAAAACATTAGGTGATTCTTAATCTATTAAATACATTGATAGCAGTTAATTTCTGCCAAACACTATTCTAAATTTAATCTTCACAACAATGCTATGAGATTGTTACCATTGAAGTGTTCATTTTACAGATAAGGAAATTGAGACACAGAAAGAACAAGTGATCTTCCTAAGAGCAAGGTTAAGGAATGGGGATCTGAGCCCAAGAATTTCAACTCCATAGTCCAGGTTCTTAACCATCATGCTATGCTTGAACTCGCTGTAAATATTGATTTTAATTTTACTTAAATAATTTTTGGATAATAATCATGTACCACTTTATGCCATGCATTTGCTCCTCAGACATTTAATATGCTACAAATTATTAATGTAAGTCACCTTACCTATTGCTTTACATTTAGCGTTTTAGGAAAGGCTACAGTTAATTTAGCCATATGATGAAGAAACCATTTGCAAAATGAATTATCACCCTTAACCTAATGAGGAAATTTAGATTTTCATACACTGATTGTTTTTAAAGTAAAATATACCTCAAACGCTTCTATGTTGGATTTTAATTTAAAATTTTTTTCAACGAATGTAAATGCATCTTATAAATATGAGCGTATCACCATTTCAGTAGAACATTTTTTCAAACTCTTCTTCATAAGAAAGGAAACTGAGTAACTATGGTTGTATGATTCATTGCCATTCCCAGAAAGACTTTAAAAAGTTAAAGCTGCACCAATTATCATAAGAAATCCAGAGGCTTAATGATATATATAATGTGATGGATCCCAGAGCCTAAGGAAGAAACCACAAGTGATCCTGGGCCTGGGGAAAAAGAACAATAGCTGAGAAGCCACATGAGATCACTGCAAATAACAATCAAAGGCAGAAGGCTAGAGATCAAATCAATGTGGTCAACATCTAAGCCAAGCATGGGCAGGCAGCAAGCTGAGCCCCCACCTGACCCCTGCAGACCAATAACATTTCATTTCTGGGTATGGCGTACAATGGTTTCCACCAATATCAGGGCCACTTGTGCACGGCTAAACTGGATATGTGGTTCTGCAATGATAAGAGACACTCCAGCAGAAGGAGCCTATTAGTGGTGTGCAAGTGTCTTAGTTTCCTAGGGCTGCCCTAACAAAGTATAACAAATTGAGCAGCTTAAAACAATAGAAATTTATTGCCTCACAGTAACCAGAAGAATCAGAAACCAGAAGTCTGAAATCAGGGTATGGGTATGGCCGTTCCCTCTGAAACCTTTAGGGGAGGCTCCTTCCATGCCCGCTTCAAACTCCTGCTGTTGGTCAGCAGTCCTTGGCATGGCTTGGCTTGCAGCTATAGCATGTCAATCTCTGCCTCAGTTGTCATGACTTTCCCCCTTGTCTGTCTGTGGCTCTTGTCACCTTCTTATAAGGACACAAGTCACGTTGGATTAGGGCCTAATCTACTTCAGTATGACCTCATTTTAATTCATCACATCTTCAAAGATTTTATTTCTAAATAAGGTCATATTCACAGGACCAGGAGTTAGGACCTGAACATGTCTTTTGGGGGAACACAATTAATCCTATAGCAAACATCTTTGTCTCTCGTAAAAGGGTAGTCACAGCCTTGGTGTGCTGTCTTGGAACCCACAGATTTAGGCCACATGCAAGCTCCACTTGATTCCCATTAAATTCAGATGAAACAGATACAATATTATGCTATCCTGTGAAATGTATTACCTGTCTACTAATTGCCATTTCCAGTTCAGGATAACCTGCCTTATCCAGAAGGATGTTCGGGAAGAGATCTTCAATCAAACTCAAAAATAAGGGTTCATCCTCATCAATCTAAAAAAAGGGAAGAAAGGGAAATCAGACCAACTATTTCAGCACAAACATGGCAACATACAGATAAAGTGAAAATTCACAATAGAGCCCAGATTATTTTATGGTAATTATTACTAAGGAATATCATCTACATTTTGAAGTGAGCAATACTTCCCACATCTTTTCCAGAAATTAAAGAATTCAGAAAAAGAAGGGGAGGAGAAAGAGAAAATAAAGGACGGAAAGAGAATATTGTCTACATCCCACCTTTCCATATAATAACCAGTTTTGTAGGAGTACTGCATACTTTACAATTTCTAAGTTATATTTAAAAGAAGTTTTTTTAATCAGAGTAGCAAATTCATGAATTAGGATTTGGTTTTACTTTATTTTGAAATAAAAATTTATGATTTTTCACCCAATACATAGATCCAATGATTCAGGACAATTCATTATCAGTCCCTATTGGAAAATAAAGGAGTTTGAAATTATTACATATCTGTAAAATTTACACACAAATTCCTGCCAGGTTCCATAGACTTTAACAAAGGCTAGATTTTAGTTCAAAACACAAAAATGATTCACATGATTTAGAAATTTTAATATGTGGATATTTTAAAATCCACTTCACTTCCCTTGCAACAGGCATGTAATAGGCTAGTTATGAGTCATTACAAAAAGGATCTCTGAAAAATGTAATTTTAAGTTATGTTCTCCAGCATTTCATTTGTTAATTAGGCATTTTAAATAAGCAATTTAAATAAATATTTCTAAATCTCATTTCTGCTTAGCCAGCTGAAGTGATATTTAAGCAAGTGGAGCATTTCCATCTGTGAAACTTACCAGTTTAGAAAGATTCATGTCTCGGAGCACGCGCATGACGATTGTCGATTCCGTATCCCCAGGGTCAGCTCGTTTTGCAGCTCCCAACGTCCGCAACACGGACAGAATGTTGCGCAGACCAAAGTCATAATGTACCTGAAAATTGTGAAATAAACTGAGCTTATGTACTTGCCCCTGGCAACTGTATGAATTTGATGGGAGACCTATTAGCAAGAATGAATAAATGCCAATATTCCCTTTAGAAAACGTGCACAGTAGCGGAACAATAAATTTGTCAATCTATCTGTCAGGCAAACAGAGACTCCCCAAAAGAGTCCTCTCCTATATCACCATTAACTTAAGCCCCAAGATCAGAACCAAAAGATATATCATGTCAGGGGAAAAGGAATAATACTCATCATGAAACAGGCAAGTGTTCTCAAGTCTCTTCTTAATCAGTCCTACACAAGAGAGCTTCCTTATGGTTCTAAAACTAAATTTCAGAAGCAGAATTAAACTGGGACTTCACATGTGACTGTGGCTGTCTATCATCCATCTCTCTTTCTACCTTTCTACCTACCTATCTATTTATCTATCTAACTATCTATCTACCTGTTATGCCTTTCTATTGAGGAGACAGAGTATCAATGAGGAGGAAAAGTAGCTACAATTCAAGATCACATGGATGGGACAGAATAAGTACAAATCAGAAAGCCAAGCCTCCATTTTGGTTATGTTACTGGATGAAGGCACAGGTGAAGGAATCCACCATCTTTGTCCCGTAACGATTTGGCAACCCCGAAGGGCTGCAGCCTGAGGCTCTGGGGCCCCTGCAGAACAGGTAAGCATGGTAATGGGGACTTCTGTGGTCTAGAGGCTAGGCAATCAGGTTTTTCTCTCTTCTGCCAACACTCCAGAGATTTAGGCAATCAGGTTTTTCTTCTGAAGAAAGAAAGAGATGAAAGAAAGAAAGAGAGAGAGAGGAAGAAAGAAGGCAGGAAGGCAGGAAGGCAGGAAGGCAGGAAGGCAGGAAGGAAGGAAGGAAGGAAGGAAGGAAGGAAGGAAGGAAGGAAGGAAGGAAGGAAGGAAGGAAGGAAGGAAGGAAGGAAGGAAAGAAATGAAAGGAAGGTAGGAAGGAAGAAAGAGAAAGAGAGAAAAAAAAACCTCTGAGCAACAAGACTCAAAAGCTTTAATTTTGTAATTACTGTAAAAAAAAAAAAAAACTGACATTAAAAAGAAACCACTCCTGAAATTTCCCTAAGGCAGTAGAAATCTTCCAAAGGACTGCCTCTGGAAAAAGCAGAAAACTTTTCTAATTTTCCTGGTCACCGCTTTTAGTGAAATATATCTAATAATTGGAAATAGTTCAAAGAACTCTCAAATTTCAAGGCCCTCACCTAAAACTTTTAAATCCAAGTTCAACAAGCCAAGTTTCATTCTATCTGTGAAACCTATCCCTGCCCCCAGGGCCCAAACACCTAAGGCCACTATGAGGAAAGATGGTGGAGGTGTCGCTTAGAATACTTTTTTGACTGGGCCTGGAGATTAGAAATAGTAAGCATAGAAAATGCTACAGAATAGGCCATGTTTGTTAATATTATTTTTCCAATAATACCTTTGCAATGGTAACCAAAGTAATTAAATCATTATTAAAATTTGAATAGCCTCAGGATAGGAGTAACTAAATAAAATCTAATTACCAAATTTTAGTAAGTAAATTGAAAGATCTTTGATAGCTATGGAATAGTTTTCCTGGAGTTAGGCTTAGGACAAATTAAACAATTGCAGTACATTTTCCAGAACTTGATAGTCAATGTAATTTTTAAATTGTTTGTAATTTTATTATATAATGAAAACAAAGAGATTTTTTCCAACCTCTGATGAAAGGAATTTTGTAATAAATTTTTGAATTGAACAAATATGATTTTATTTTGCTTGGGGATACTTTCCCTAAATTTATACAAGCCTACTGATAAAATAAGATCCTTTTATAAATACAGTCTCAAAATTCCTCTTAAAATCAACTAGATAGGTTAAGTTACATAAACTTAGCAATGTACCTGGAAATAATAAAACTTATGCAAAATATAATAAAAATTAAAATATGCTAATGCTTCAAACATATCTTATTTAAGAGGTCAGCTAAATCTAGCAGGCAATATAAATGAGATATATATAACCTTGATTAGCTGGTGTTTAGTTTAATAATGCACCAGAATGCAATACACCAGAAATGGAGTGGATTTTATAAAGAGGATTTATTTAGTTACAAATTTAAAGTTCTTCAGAGGAAAGGTGGGTAGCTTTCATCTGAGTTCCTCTGTCATATGGGAAGGCAACAGAACCCTTCCTGAACATCAGGGCATAAGGCCACCTCTGTCCCCAAGGCCAACTTATCCCCTCCACATGAAAAGGGAGATCCACTCTCCCAGCCCAAAGTTTCTTGACTTCAGACATTAGCCTTCGTGGTTCTGCCTCTGAGGTTATTCTTCCTTCTATTTATCCATTTTCTGTCCTTTCCAGTCAAGATCAACAGTGGTTCTGTTTATACAGGTCTTGTAAAAACTTTGTTGATTTGGCATGTAATATGCAGGGCTCAAAGCCATCAGACAATAGCACTTTCCACAATTTCTTTCTGGATAACTGCATCTCCAATCCTGGCTTGTTCTGTAATGGCTTACTGGTTCCATGTTTGGTTAATCCTTATGTGGGGCACTATTCTTTGGGGTCTCACTTTCTGGAAGCCCAGAATTTTCCAGACCACCAATTTCTGGTTTCTTTGTACCCAAAAGTTCAGTCCTCAGTCTGTCCCTTTCTTGTCACATTTTACTATAAGCTGCAAGAAGAAACCAGGCTGCCACTTCCACATTTAGCTTGGAGATTTCCCCAGCCAACTATCCCAGAACACTACATTCAAATTCTCCCTTCCTTACAATACCAGGAATCAATTTTTCCAAACATTCTACCACTTCAAAACGAGAGTTGCCCTCCTTTCAATCTGCAACAACACATTCCACCATGACCTCAATGGAGGAGTCCTTACTTCTATCAACAGTCTCTTAATGCAATCTAGGTTTTCTCTATCAAGTTCCTCACATTTCTTACAGAATCCTCCCCTTATCCATTTAAAAAGCATTTCAATATGTTTGATGTTTGCAAATGCAGCAGCACCCCACTCCTGGTACCAAAACCTGTTTTAGTTAATAATGATGTCAGGATGCAACATACCAGAACTGGACTGGCTTTTACAAAGGGAATTTATTTAGTTACAAATTTACAGTTCTTCAGAGGAAAGCAGGTAGCTTTCACCTGAGTTCCTCTGTCACAGAGGAACCACAGTTCCTCTGCCACATCTGCTGGGCTTCTCTCCCAGTTTCTGCACTCAAACGGCTCACCCCAGGGCAATTCCTTTCTGTATCTCCAAATGTCTGGGTCTGAGCCAGCTCTGAGCTGTGTTGTGTTGGACTGTGCTGAGCTACTTGGAGCTGTGCTGAGCTGTTTCTCTTTCTTCTAGCTTCTCCTTTTAATCCACATTCATTATGGAAGGCACTCCCCTTAGCCAGCCACAGATGTAATCAGCCATAGGTGAAGTTCACATGCTGATTTAAGTCCACAGCAACAGAACAAGTGGGCACCTGAACCTAACTACTACATCTGGATTTCAAAGAATCTGCCTTTTTAGTTACTTTACCATTTATTACCTCACAATGTAAAAGAATTTGAATTTGTAGTGACTTTGTTAATTTCTGTCGATACATATTTTTTAATATATGCCATCATGAACAGGGAAGATATAATTCTTAAATTAAAGAGTTTATGTTCTAATTATAATATACTTTTACCAAGGTATAGTCTAAGACAGTAATAATAAAGAAATAAAAATGCAGGAAGATTTTTTTAAAGCAGATAAATAAAAATAACACTTGTAAGACATTTTAAATAAGGAAGTAGCATTTGAATAAATAGGGCTACTAGATTTTTTTAATCCATAATTTAATTTTGTAAACTAATATATTCCTGATTATTTAGCACTTACGAATAATGTTGGGGGAAAATGAGGTTTTTCAGGATATAAATTCCTTAAATACTGAGAAAATCTTTTTACTTCAAATTTGGAACTCTTCTGACCTTGTAAGGTAGTGCTGGATTAGACTGAGAAATTTTAAGCATATATAAATCAATCACTTGCGTGTTGTGAGTATAAAGTATATAGATGCCTAGCTGTGTTCCAGACTAAAATTAATTTCTTCTTTCTTTCATTATTTTGTAATATCTTTGTCCCTTTTACCCTTCACGAATACTGCTATTGGAAGGAATTATGCATGTTCAAAATCTTTGTGAAGTGTTATCAAATTTATTTCTGATTATGTGCAGTCTGGAAAATAAAACTCTAAGGGGAATGGATATGGAAGGGTGTAAAAAGTTTGAGGAAGTCAATTTTTTTGTTATAGTCATTGTTGACTACAAACCCTGAATGGATATGGAAAGTGGTGGCAAGTTTAAGAAAGTGAATTTTAGTTGCTGTAGTCATTGTTGGCTATAAGCCCTAAATGAATATGGAGAGTTGTAAAAAGTTTATAAAAGTGAATTCTACCTGTCACATTTAATGCTGACTAAAATTTAATAAGCCTACTTATCATATAGTTCAAAAAAGAAAGCTTTTGTGTCAAACTATGTATCCTTACAAAATTAAAGTTTAGTTTTATCTACTAAAATATTTTTTTAAAATATGTTAAATATTATAAAATAAAATATATTTTGAATATATTTGAATATATTGATATATATTAAATATATCTTATAAAAATTAGATATATATATATATATACACATTAGTCAGTTCTTAATGAAAAGTTCTTTTTAAAGAAAAAAGGTTTTCTTAATCATCCAAGAACTCTGTCTAAAAGACCAAAATTTTACATCAAAATAATATCCTCATTAATGTTCTTGTTGGTCTTATCATCCTTTGTTTCAGAAGACAAGTCTTCTCACTTTTAAGGAGAAACTTGTTACAAAAAATTTATTCTTTCACCTTGTAAAACTAAGGTGCTAAAATAGTTTAACATATTGCATAGAAGTTGAGAAGTATTATAGTAGTTAAAAAGTATTTTTAACCTTGTTGTTAGCTAAATTTGTATGGGAAAATATTATTCATACATCTAAAGATTGTATAAAAATTCCAACAGGCTCAATAATGCTCTCACTTTTCATGCTATATCCTGATTCAAATCTATATAATGTTAAACAGTGGTATAATGTTGTTAGTCATGGCTTTAGTTCTTCTTAGAAAAAGGCTACAAAACATTGAAATTTATTTGTTAGTCACACTGCTTTGCTCTAATACTTTTCTAAAAGTATATCTGGTCAGCTATAGCTATTAGCTTCATCTGCAACAAGCAGAGACTTTAAAAGAGAAGCAAGACAAACATACAAATTATATTTTATCTGTTAATTAACATAACTCTGGTAAATGTGTAAAAGTGGTATAGAACAAAACCTCTGCTATGATTTGTCAATATACGACAACTGATGCTTTTATTTCTGAAAGTAGCTTTATTTAAAAATGCTTATAAGAAAATTAAGGCTTAGATTGTAGGCTTTAACTGTTATTTCTAAATTCTTAAATGCTTTATTCTTTGTATAATCTGGTAGTTCCTTAGAACTTCAAGTATCTGTGTGCCCTGAGACTCAGAGTTAGTTCTCCAGCTCTGAAAGTCAGCATTACTCCATACAGCAACTGTTAAAAAAACTGAAAAAGAAATCAAACTCTGATCAAAGTCGTGACTGAAACTGATCTGATTAAAACTAAAGTAAATCAATATATAAGGTAAATAATAATAATAATAATGTCTGTATTTTAAAACTTTAACTTTCATGTGAGACCAAAAGAAAAAAATGTTTATTCTGATCCAAAATTTAAATTTTCTATATCATGCTATCTAATTTACCTTGTCTGGTCAGTTTATTTAAACAAACCAATTCAGCTTTATTTAATATGGAACCTAGAATAAGGAATAAAATCTTAATATTCTGTACAAGTTAATGTTATACCCTGATACATTTCAGAATATTTTGAGCAGAAAATGAGAAAGTATTTGCAATGTCCCTTGAGGGACTATAGAAAAAATAGAGCTATTAAACTCTCTACCTGGGGGAATTCCTGATATTTTCTTAGGCAAGAGGGACTCCCAATTTAATAAACCAAGGCCTCAATTTTGGAGCTTGCCCTTTTGAAACTTATTTCTGTAATGGCAAAACTAAACCTATTTATAATTAATGCATAAGAGTCATCCCCAGAGAACCTATGTTGCTGTGCTCAAATGTGGTCTCTCTCACTAAGTCAAACTCGGACCTTCCCTGCTACATGGGATATGACTTTCAGAGGTGTAAGCCTGGCCCTGGCAGCATGAAACATGACTCACAGGGATGAGCCTGGCCCTGGCATCACAGGATTAGTTGATTGTGACAGGGGAAAAGAAATAAGAGTTTCAATGGCTAAAAGGTTTCAAATCAATTGAGAGGTCATTGTGGAGGTTACTCTTACACAAGTTTCAGCCAGATATTGCAAACTGCCACAATATGGCAAACCCCACCAACAATGTTCCTGAAAATCCTACAGAATACCCTGGTCTCTATAAAAGTTTTACTTATTAAGTTTATTTTTTAGAGACTTAAACCCTCCGTGCTATTCAAATGCCAGAGAAGCTCTGAAACCCAGAAATAATGGAATCTCTGACAACAATCAGTTTAACCCCTCTTCCCCTTAAGATAATGCTTGTTTTCAACGAGTTAGAATATGTTAGAAGAGTTGTCACCTAGATATCCCTAGATTGAGAGAAAAATTATCAAGTGAGAGAGAAGAGTTGTGACTGAGAAATCAGGATTCAAGGGATGATTATGATTGCTGAATCATTATACAGACATTCCTTTTTCCTTTCTAGTAAACATAGGGAAATACCTGAAATCTTTAAACTATAATCCAGTTGCCTTGATCTCTGAAGATTATATAACCTTTCTCTTGTATCCTCGTGATGTGTGAAAATCTTGGGACTAACCCTCACATGTACCCATTTATCCAGTTGTTGTTTTTTTTTATTTTAGAGTCTTGTCATCAATAAAGACAGCTGCGAAAGTTTATTAATGAAAGTTCTTGGGACAGCCCAGGAAAAAACCCACACAAGTGGGCTATCTTGATAACCAAATCCAAAGTTATCTTGGTAACCAAAACTAGATCTAACTAAAATTGGCCCGACTGATATGCACACTAGCTTACACTTTAACCTATAAGTCATCTATATCTCATTATAATACTAAAAATGATACCCATCATCAAATTAAAGCCGCCATTTGCATATATACATTCTGTGACTAAACATGCAATCAGTCTGTGCATGAACAATAATTAAAGAATCTCTAAACATCTTCTGGGGTCACAGTGCTCATAATTTTAAAACCTGCTCATCTTTTAATGCTATAAAACTACCAGAATTATTGCAGCTCAGGAAGACAGATTTTTGAGCTGATAGGCCATCTGATCTCCTGCTTCATGCCTAGCAATAAACTTTTTCTCTCTTTGAAACCCCAGTGTCTCAGGAATTGGTCATTGGAGCATACAGGCAAAAGGATCCACCACTGTTGTCTGGTAACAGTTATTCCTTTGGTATATATTTATAAAAATTCAATCACACCAAAATTTAGCATCTATGAAGTGAATAATTAAAAAAAACAATTATCTCCTAAGGCAGGCGGGAGCAATGTATATCATTTAATATTAGGCATCTGGAGGCTGGAGCACATAAAAATATTCAGATTGAGTTCCTGTCTTTAGGGAATTTAAATTCTAGAAAGGGCAATAAAATTAAAATACAAATAAACTTTCATGAAAGTAGCAATTACTTGGAAGTGCTGGTGTTTGAAACTAATCAAGGAAAACTTCCTAATAGATTTGGAGCTAAATTTGTTGGCAGGAGTGAGATTCACCAAGAGGTACATGGGGCCAATTGTTTGGCATGTACTGATTCATTTCATATCAAAATAACCTTGTGAAGCAAGTGATCTAAGATTAAACGAAGCAGAAGTGAAGTAGGGGTGAAGAAAATGGCAGGAGTCAGGGAGTGGGAAGTGTATCTCCATGCAAGAAACAGCATGGGAAAAAATATTTTTGACAGAGGAAAAAGATAAGATTGAGTAAGGACTATGATTAGCAAAAGAAACCAAGAAGGTTGGTGGCTATATATATATATATATATATATATATATATATATATATATATATATATATATATATATATATATATATATATATATATATATATATATATATATATATATACATACATAAAGCAGAGATAAAATCGGGCTAGTCATGGAAAGATCAAGGACTAGGGTTGGAAGGCTATATATGTGAGTAAACACTCCTAAAGAAAGAACTTTTGAATGAGAATGTAAGTTGGTTGGACCTATGGGTATAAAAATAATCTAAAAACATAGAAGTGTGGAATGGAAGCCACAATTAGGAAAAGGATTCAAATGTATATTTGTTAGGGGGTGTTATGCATGTTATACTCCTATGTTGACTGCAGTATGTTCTGATTTAGCATATGTGTTTAGTAATTTTTATTTATATGGTCTAGAAAGTTGTGGTATGATCCCTACCTCCTAGTGCCAAGCCTCTGTGTGATTCCCTCCCCTTGAAGGTGGACAGTACCTATGATTAGCTTGGAACCAATAGAATACAGCAGAGATGACAAGTTGTTTGTTATTGCTACATGTGATCACATTACCTAAGATTGTACTGCTCATCACTCTGAAATATATTCTCTCTGGCTGACTCTGAGGAAGCAAGAGGCCACATTGGGGAGCCTCACATGACAAAGATCTGTGGGTAGCCTCTAGGAGCTGAGGCTAGCCAACAGCCAGCAAGAAAGTGAATTTTTCAGTCCTACCACCTCAAAGAATTCAGCCAACAAATGCATGAGCTTGGAAGTGAATCTATCCCCAGGTGAGCATCAGATGAAACTTCAGCCCCAACCAACAAGTTGACTTCAGCTTTGTTAGACGATGCTAAGCAGAAGACTCAGGTAAGCCATGCCTGGATTCCTGAGCCATAGAAAGTATGACATCATGAAAGTGTATTGTTCTAAGCAGCTAAGTTTGTGATAATATTGTTATTAATATAGTTATTATTAGATAACTAACAAAGAAGTAACATATTATTAATTTCATATCTCAACTATGAAAAAGCATGATGACTGAACCTCTATTTCAAACAGCACAGGAAATCAGCAAGAAAGTTACAACAGATACGACAATTAACAAAGCTTGGCCAAATACTTGAGTGGGCTTGGAAGTGAGAAGAGTAAATGATTGAGAGCTTCCTGAAAACCAGAGCAACATCCAACACATATAATAATGAATGTACAGGCAGTATAAACAACAACTATGACTCTCCATAATTTTTGGTTCTTAAATAGGTTCATATACTATTTTCATATCTATGCTGTAAATACTACTTTCTTTAAATGCATTTCTTATTAAAACTAAGCATAAAAAATTATTTGTGTAAAACCCCTTGCTACTTTTTATCAAGATACACTGTTAACAACTCCAATTAGACAATTTCCAAAATGAGAACATTTCGCAGAACAGAAAACTGAAACAGGCATAATCATATAGAAACCTTCAGAATGTCACACCTGCTTAGAAAGCTGCTCCTCACACAGCTTGTAAAGTGTGAAAAACTTCCTGGCCAAAACGATGTTGTCAATGAAGCCACAACTCGCCAACTTCACTCTTATGATAATCTGGCGGTCAGGAACCATCATGGCCACAGAGCGGAAATTAATCTTCAAGTTTTCGGGAAGTTCCTGCCTCCCAGCATAGCCAGGATTCTACCCAGAAAAATAAAACCCAAGGATGAATGATACAATCATGGAGCAACAGGCACACATCAACATGATATTAAAAGATTTATATGTACACCCAACAAATCTAGAATGAAAGCTTGAGTTCATTTACATATCACACTCTCTTTTTAACTGGAAAGACTAACTCATGAATTGTTAATATGAGCTCTGTTTAACACCAAAGGCTTTCAAACAAGAGAAAACTTCCTATCCTAATTTCTATTGATAAAAAATAGATGACCTATATTCAGGGGAATGCATGAAACTATGAAAAGAGAGGCTGAAACTCAGTAGCTCCTCTCATGGTTCCTTACCATGGTTAAAAAAAGTCCAAATTCAGGGTTCATAGTTACACTATCTCCATCAGTAAAAATAAAAGATTTTTTACGCTCCTTTTTACATGTCAGAATGATGGAAATTTGCTGGGCTGCAACTGAGAGAACTGGTAGATCGATGCGGTTAAATTCATCAAAACAACCCCAAGATCCAGATTGTGCCAGACCTTAGAAAAGAAATTAAATAGAGAAATCAGTTAGTATATAATTTTGGAGAGCCAAGAGAAAAGGCATTATGCAGCTGCCAAGATGAGCCAGAGATGAATTCAATCAAAAAATGAAGTTGAACAAACAGACCATGCATCGAATCCCCAAAAACACTGCACAATTTGGCACTTTATCTGTGAACTCCCAACCTGCAACCAACAAAGGAACATCACAAAAGGCAAGTGACATTAACATTTGGAACACACAATTCAAGATTTTAATATTCAGGTTTTTCCAAAAGTTTTCACAAAGTTGAAAATAGAGCTAAAATGTGGCCTATTGTTAGAAAGTAAATCGTATCGATATTCCACCTTAGCTAAAATTTCTCAACATATAAAAACATAGAATCCTTACCTTTAAAAATCCGTCCAAGTCCTCGGAAATCCATCTGGTCCGAACAATTGAAAACCACTACGTATTTCCCAAGACATCGTCCCATATCTTTGGTTGTTTCTGTTTTGCCCGTCCCGGCCGGTCCAGCAGGGGCTCCCCCCATGCTCATTCCCAGAGCTTGTGCCAATGTGATATAACACCTTGAGGGTGTGGAAACATCATTAGAACCATACCACTGGCAGCTGGAAAGTACTTCTGACTCATCACAGTGAAATGAAACCCACATCGATTAAAAAATGGAAGATCTGGGTAATTATCCTTACATGATATTTCCCAGACTACCTGCTAAAATGCACATATCCTTAAAGAGGTTATTAAGCTTTGAAAAAAAAGGAGGGATGGTCTATAATCAAATAAGTTTGAAAATTCTCAACAAGATTAAACAGCTTTACAATAGTAAAGATACCACTGAATTTTGGAGGCTTTCTTATGATAACGTATACTGAATTCTGAGAAATTATCTGGCAACAGGAAAACTTTTTTCTCAGAAACCTATCAACATCTAAAGAATAATATTTTGTGGAACAGATTGGAAACCATTTAAATAAATTAATTCAATTTTTATTCTAAGAGTCTGTAATTTCATGTATGTGGGCAACACAGATTACATTATATTTAAACTATGCATTGCTAAGTAATCATATATTTTATCTATTTCTGCAAGCATTTGTTAGATCTGCACACACCTTTAACTGCATATTACTACATAGTGTAACAAAATATTTCCATACAGCTATGCCTATGAAGGAAAATTCTCAAACAGATAGCTTGCTGATAAGGTACCCAATTCCCCCAGAATCACCTCGAATTGTAAAAAATGACTTATAAAAGGTTGAGGTTCAGGCTTCTTATAGACAAACTATAAAGCATTCATCTGGACTTAAAAAAGATTTCAAATAAAATGAAGTGATTATACAGCATGAGCGCTGGAAATAAACAACTGAGGATCTTCTAGGGACTCTATTTTATTGGAAATGGGTTCCTAGAGAGGCAAATGAATGACTGAGCCTTCAGTATGTCAGAAAATGGAGGAGGAGAAGATATGTGTGGAACATCAGAAGGATGCCTAGTCTCACTTGCATTTTGCCTTTGAACTCAAGGTCATATTTCTCCTGTGGCATTTATTATCACTTTCAGATCAGAGTTTCAGGAAAAATAATAGCTAACATGGTACGCTCCACATACATTAACTCATTTAATGCCCAGAAAGTCCTACAAGGCTTCATTGTTATTTTTCCCATTTTAGAGATCAGGAAAGAGGGCCACAGAGGTTAAGTACCTTTTCTCCGTATTGCAATACAGGAGCTGATAAGAAACATAGACAGGCTAGGAGTATATAGCTTCCCCTGACATATTCTTGTAGCTTCTATGAGTTCTGCCTGCCTTATGGTCATTGGGCTCTGCCTTTAACAGCTGTGAAGTCATGGACAAGACACCTGAACTCACAGAATCCTATCTTTTTGGAAGCATTGTGTGGATTAGAGACAATATACAAGAGTACCCAGCATAAGATTGGCACAGAGTGACTTGTAGTCATTATTATTATTGCTACTATTATTTTTCTTAATCACTGATGACCTTTCCTTTCTTTTCTCCCTAAGCATGACTTATAACCATAAATGCTGTAACTAAATCAGGTTCTCAACAAGAACCTTACTGGTACATATAACATCATCATTTCAGGAAGTTTTTCAGCATTTTAGATTCAATGCTGCTTAAGAATAATAGATGAAACCACTTCTGGTTTACATATGATGAAAGGCATGAACATGCTACAAATACTTAACACTAATGTGCATGATGGATTCAGTTAAATCAGGTACCAACAAGCTCAAGTCGTGGAGCTGGTCATATTTCATTTGATGTCAGTGTGACCATTCTGCAACTCTAATTCCATTAGCAATCAGGGCTGGAAGAACCAGATGAGGGTATGGCTGGATGAGCACAAATCACTTATTCAACAAATGTTCATAGAGTACTAGGTGCTGGGTACTCGGCCAGTAGCTGGGGACACAAATGGACCTACACTCAGTTCCTGACAGCAGAGAGCTGACAGTAGGCTTGTGGGGAGGTCTCCAACAGCCTCTGACTTCTTCTGTCCTCCATCTTAAGTGAGAGCAGTAGTCAGGGCCAATCCAGTCCTATTATTTGTCCTCAGAAGGAGAAGGAATGACTTGTTGTTAAATACACCTTGAACTTCTGGCAAAAGTTGTCAAATGCTTTAAGCTTATTATAACCTCTATTTTATCATCCACATGGCGTCAAGCTTACCAGTGACTGCATCTGCCAGGGTTATTGAATTTTCACAGGGAAGTTGGAAAAAAAGGCTGATGCCATGTCAATGCTCTGGCCTTTGATTTTTACCTAAGTATGAAACTTAGTGAGGAATTTTCCTTTGTAAAAGGACAGCAAAATTTAGCAATAAAATCCCAATGACCATCAAAAAATGATGACTGACTTGTCACATAATCAAGTTAGTAAAAGAAAAATAAATAAGTAAGCCTAAGGGTGAAGCAAGCTGAAATTCAAACTTTAGAATCTCCTCCATTATGTATTTATAAATGCTTCTTTTGCTTTTAATGTTTTCATGTTTTTTAATATTGAAAGATATATAAGATAAAAAATATATAAGCAAATCAAATTGTAGAAAAGTGGGTATGGTATGATACTCATGAGAAAATTAATAAGATTTCTGACATATATACATAATTTTTCAAAGTTTCTAGGATAGAAGATAAACTGTTACCCATGGTTACCTTAGAAAAATAGAAAAGATTTCTCTCATATTTTCTACTTTATGTCCTTCCGTACCATTTAATTTTTCACCACAAAAATGTAACTTTAATAATAGTAATTTCAATCATTCATTATTCTGGAAATATTTATTTAGCACCAATTATGTGACAAAATCATTCTAGGTTCAGTGAATACCTGTATTCTAGAGGAAGAAAACAGATTATTTTTTAAAATAGGAAAAAGGAAAGGTAAAGCTGGGGAAGAAGGTTGTGGAGATTTGAGTGAAGATGAGAGCTATGCCGGCATCAAAGGGAAAAAGGTTTCAGGCCAAGGAAATAGCAAATGCAAGGATCCTCAGGCAGAAGAGCAAGGAACAGCCAAGGAGTAAGCGGCTGGAGCCGAATGAACAAGGAGGGTCAGAGAAGTAATAGGGCAGGGTCATGCCAGGCCTCGTAGACCAATGCGAGGCCTGTGACTATGATTTTGGGTGTGGTAGAAAGACGGTAAAGAGTATGGAACAAAGGGGTGACGGGATCTGACTTATATTCTGGTGTCTTCACTGAGAATAGACTACAGGTGGACAACAGCAGAAGCAGGGAGAACAGTTAAAATACTATTGCAAGAATCAACATTAGACATCAAATGGCTTGGGCCAGGATGGTAACAACAAAGGAGTGAAAGGTGGTCACATTCTAGATGTATTCTAAAGTAGGATCCACCAAATTTGATGACTTATTGGATAATGAGGTGAGAGAGATAGAAAGGAGTCAAGGATGCTCCAAGAATTTTTGGCAAATGAAAGATGAAATTGCCATTTACTTGCACAGGGAAGATGACAGGAAGGCGGGTTTGTGGGAATTACTTACTTTGTAGCCACAGCACGTCAATCTCTACCTCCATCACCACCTGACCTTCACCCATGTTTCCATTTCACTGACCCAATGTCCAAACCTCTCTCTTCTTATGAGAACACCAATCATACTGGATTAGAGCCCATCTTAATCCAGTTTGGCCTCATTTTAATTAATCATACCTCCAAGGACTCAATTTCCAAAATAAGGTCACAAACATGGGACTGGGGTTAAGATCTGAACATATCTTTTGGGAGGACTCATAATAGAATCCAGGTGGAAGGCAGGTGGAGATGTGTGTTAGGAGACTCCCTAACTGGAGGCAGAGATTGGCGAGTCTACATCCAGATATTTAAAGCCAGGTGAGCTCACCTAAGGAGTGAGTGTAGATGGCAAAGAGGAAAGTCTGGGCTTAGGTTTGGTGTGTTCCATATTCACAGGTCAGGAAGGTGAAGCAGGAAGAGGGATTAAAAAGGGACAACCTGTGGGGGGTCAGGAGCAATAAATCAGGCCCTAGCAAGAAGAAGGTATCTGGAGTCACAAGATCCAGGGCGGAAAGTTCCCAAGAGTTAAAAATTGAACAATAATCATCATTAAGAAACTAAAAGAACGGGATGCATTGTGCAAGAGCTAATGGCATTCCTCTGCTTCAGTAGATAAGCTTGCTTGCTTACAGCTGCAAACCAAGATGTGGCTCTAAAAAGACAATGTCCCTTTTCCTGCTTCTGTGGATACGCTTGCGGTTTTTGCCTTTATAAGCCCCCCTTGAGAACCTCTCATGGCTGCTCTCTAAATCTTCCTTCTTGGGTTTCTGAGGCAGTCGCAGGCTGGCTAATAAAGACTCCTAATTGGCTTGCAAATTGCTTTGACTTGTGTGGTCTCTCTTTTGGTGCACGCCACAACAAACCAGAAGAGTAGGAGGAAATCAGATAAATGGGGGGCCCTGGAAGCCACATGAAGAAAGCTTATCAAAAAGGAGAGAGTGACCAACTGTGCAAAAGCTGCTGACAGGTCAAGAAAGATGAGAACTGAAAGATGGCCTTTGGAGTTGTAGCATGAAGGTGACTGGTCACTTTTATGAGAGTAGTAGAGGAAAATGTAGTTGTCAGAATCATAGCCCCCCAAAGATTTCCAAGTCCTAATCCCCCAAGCCTGTGAATATGGGCCTTACGTGGCCAGAGGGATATTTCAGATGTGACTAAGGTTAAGGACCTCGAGATAGAGGGATTATCTTGGGTTATCCACGTGAGCCCAATTCAATCACACGAGTCCTTAAAAGTGACAGAAAAGTGAGTCAGATAGATGGTACAGAAGAAGGAGTAATTGGCAATGTGAGAGAAACACAATCCACCACTGACGGTTTTGAAGATGGAGGAAGTGAGTCAGAAGCTAGAGAATGCGGAGGCTGGGAAATTTTCTCAGTTTGTGGTCAGTAAGAAAACAAGGATCTGGATCCTAGGAAGAGAATTCTGCCAATATCCTTGAAGAGAAAGAGACAAATTCTCCCCTAGAACCTCCAGAAAGAAACACAGCTTTGTTGACACCATGAATTTAAGACCTATAAGACCTATGTCAGACTCATGACATACATAAGTCGTTTAAACCACTACATCTGTAATAATTTCTATTAGCATAGAAAGCTAATGCAGAGAGACCCATTGGAGGGAGTTCAGGAAAAAAACAGGTGGACAGAAACTCTGTGCTTTGTGGGGGGGGTTGTTGTAAAGGGAGCATAGAAATGGAAAGGAAACTGAAGGGTTCATGGAAATTTTTCTTTATAGAAAAAGTTACAGTATATTTGTACATTGATCAAAATAAACCAGTAGAAAGTGAAAACTGATGATACCTACAGTGTAATTGTGTTGGTACAGGTATTAGCTCTGGATGGCAGCATAAACCATCCACCCAGGGAAATAGGAGAAAAAGCAGACTGCATAAGGAGAGATGTCTTGGTTAGTGGACACAAGAGTGGAAAACAAACATAAGTTCTCTCCTGATCACATCTACCTTCTCAATGAAATAGGAAACCAGGGAGTCAGCAGAGAGGAAGGAAGTGTAGGAGATTGGAAAGAGAGAAGGTATGAAATAATTGCATAAACCATAGTGTTTCAAGGAAAATTCCTTTTTGGGAATTCTTCCTACTTCATGATTATCCCCGCCACCACTTCAAAACAAGGCGAAAAAAACTCCAATGAACATACAACCACATTCAGGTTAGATCATCCCCAATCCAGACATGAGAAAGAATATAAAGAGCATCAAGACAAGTAAATGCTAGAAGAAAACAACACACATGCACAAAAATCTCTCGCTACTCCTCCATGCTCTACTCAAAGTGAGTGTTTCATTTAATATCACAAATGGGCAGAAGTGGTCCAGCAGATAACAGTACTATATTATCAACCTTTTAGGTTCTGTCTGATAAGAGTTTTAATCTTCAGCCCAGAGGTTTAACCTGTGACAGCTGATAGTCTGCTTCAGCTTCTACTGAGGCCAAATATTGATTTTAACACAGCCATTTGGTCATAATAAGTATTCAAGTATCCATCGCATCCCTGAACAGAGAGGATACAATGTGACTGATAAAACAAAATTCAATTTAGAATAAGTGAATTACAGGATATTAGCCATAGAAGGACTCTTGGAGACAGCTCAATTCATTTTACAGATAAGAAACTGAGTCCAAGGAACTTACATGAAGGTTCTAACTAACACAACTGGTAAATAACAGGCAGAGGGCAGAACTATGAACTGCAGGTGTCCAGGCCAACATTCTCTCCGTGCTTTTCACTTGCATCCATATTCAATTTTTCTCCAGCTAAACAGCTATTTTAATTGTTTTTCTGTAATGACAACAGGAGCCGCTAAAGTCCCACTGTGATTTGTGCCTGTTGACACTGGGCAATTAATTAGCTTTATCACTCATTCAAGATCCATCGAAGACATTTAAACTTTGTATAAGTCTGAGGGCAAGGGAAGCAAGAGCTGTTTCAGTCACACACCTAAATGCCGTGTCAAGGCTAATATATAAAGGTAAAACTACTGAATTCCAAAAGCTTTGGTATGAAAGAACTTACAAACCTAGGGTAAGACACATTAAGCAAAAATCCCCTAAGCAACTCAAGAGAATGAAAATGGGGGCAAGGAAGAGCATTGTGGAATCACGGAATACTTCCATCACCTGTCTGTGAGTGGGGTTATGACAAGCCTGTCGGTGCAGCCTAAAAATTCATTCTGGTATATGAAAGTTACATCTGTGATGTGAATCATCATCTTGTCAGAATCTTCATTAAAATAAAATCTGCACTGCTTCAGCCACTCAAAGTCCGTAGGGCTTTTGATATGCATGTGACACTGAAATGGGAAAGGTATATGTTAAAACTGAGACAAGAATCATTTATTAACTATATGCATTGACACTCGTCTGGATCATAAAGCAAAGTAAATGGAACTGAAAGATACCTAGTTACTTCTGAGACGTCAACTATATCAGCCATCCACCTCTATGTATTGGTCAACAATAAAGATAGTTTAGAAGATAAGGAAATAGGAAAATTCAAGAGAAACCCCTAATGTGTACCGCCCCGCTCCATGCAAATGATGTGATACATTTTGATAGTAAGATATTCATTCCTAAAACTTCACTCTTAAATACCCAATACCATTCTTCCATGGATGAAGTACAATTTATGAAAAACATGCTTTGACATACAGACACAGACCTACACAATCTCATTAGTAAAAAGTTGTCTGCCAAGATTATGACAAAGCACACTGTTGGGTTTTTTTAGTATGTCAATTATTCTTCCTAAGAATTGCAGAGCTCCAAAATTTCTAACATCACATCCTCTTAACTAAATGACAAGTTGTTAGTTTACTGCCCAGCAATGCTTTTTTTTTTAATTTTTAAGCCACTTTAATTATTTTTCTTTGACAAATAAGAACTCTAAAATTAACCTGACCCCTTTATTTCTCAGAGGCAAATAATGTTCTTACCTATTAGGAGAGGAGATAAGCCCATAACAGCTTGACAGTGTGGCCTTATTTCTATTACATCAGGACCAATCTTTCATAATCATTTTTTTACATAATGATTCTGTAAAATACTTATTTCTGAGACACAATCTAGAAAATTATGATGAAACTAAGAGCTTCTTGCCTCTCATCTAATGTTGCATTTTATAGAAGACACATTTCATTTCTTTTGACTTTTTCCATTTTCTAGAGCTACTGAATGCTCTTTTCCACACTGCTCTTTCTTTAAAAGCGAAACTCTGCATGGCACCTGAATGTCACAATCTATATTAGGAAAGGCCATTTACAATCAATGACATAAAATATAGTGAAATTTGTTAAAGATGTGATTTCTCAAAAGTCTTAAAGAGAGTACTCAATAGCACTCTGGGCAATATTGCTTATTTCTGTAGCAAGCTGGTTACTTTCAATTAACAACTAAAAGGAGCACAAGAACAGAAAGCTTTTCAGGATACTACATGGCATTTTAGCCCTGAAGATAACCACGTAAAACACTTTAAAATAAAATCTGATTGCTTCAATAACATCTTAGCATAGATCGTAGGAATATGACTGAAATTTCAGTTAAAGACTGAAAAGGAAATCTGACAAACAAGTTCCCATCAAGGAGATGATTCTTTGCTCGAACTTAACCTTTCTCTTGAATTCAATCAAACTTAATTCCAGTGGGCAAACACAGAGAGCCTCTAGAATTGGCTTCTCTATACATGCCATAGCATTTATAAAGCATTTACCAGTTCATCAAAGATATCCCTTTGGTGCACATGAATAGTAATCAAAGTCTCATATTTAACTCGTTCCAAAGAACTCAGATCCTTTGTCGTGATGTCAATCAGTGTGTTCAGGAGCTCCAGGAAAGACTGATTCGTTTTCTGCATGATTTTTTTATCAAACTTGGCATTTTTAAGGGCCTCCTCTGAATCCCGTGTCCATATCATTTGAATTCCTAATAGCCCAACCTTATGGAAACAATAAAGGTTTTATGAGTATTTATGGCATATGTATTTATTTAAATAGAAATTACAACATAGTGAAGATTGCGATTATTATGCAAATGCAAAACCATCCTTGATCACATCAGCTTGATAAGCAGTTTCAAAATCTATGGAAACCCTACTTAGATTGTTAATTTAGCCGTCAAATACATACAGCCTCATGATGTGTAAACAACTTTTTCTTATAACATGAAGTCATTTATTAAGTCATATTTCCCCCTGCTTACATTTTAAATTGCATGCAGATAAAGGATATGTCTTAAACTTGTCTTACCAAAACTACCTGTGTCACATAGTAGGTACTCATAAAATCTGTGTTGATTATACTGAGTAAGAAAATGTTGTTCCCTGTATTTTAATGCTGAACTATATCACTAATTTTTCTAGTATATCATACACTCAATACATTTTCACAATTTATGTACATTGTTACATAAAGAAATTCAATACAAAAAAATGTGTACTTAAGTTGAAGACAATATGTTGAGTATCTCTACAACCCAATACACATTTAAGCCTATATATATACACACACACACTACAGATATAAATATAACCAAATAAAGAGTAGCTGAAATATTGAAGCTAATCTATATTTAATGAATCCTTATGAAAATCTAGACACTGGTTCAGAGTTAAATTATAGCCATTTGTAAAGTAAAAAGAGCCAATGTCGAGATCTAAAATGACTCTTTTCTGAAAAACACTTTTCAATTTAATATACTGACCTGTGCAGGGAAGGAAGAAAGAAATTCAATCAGTTGGAAACCTGCTTCTTGAATATTTGCAGCTGCCTGGCGAATCACAAGATGTAATGAGGACTGAGACGCCTCCAAGAGAGAGTTAAGCCAAACTTCCACATTGCCCTCTGCCATCACAGGTTTATCCAGTTCAATCGTCTCACCCTCTTGTGATGAAATTGACAGAATGCGATCATAGATCTATGTCAGAAAGCAAAAAATAGTTAAATTCATATAAAAAACGAAAAATAAAATCTGACTTTTCCTCCATTCACCTCTTCTCAGTGTTCTTTCTCATTCAACGTTAAGCCACAGATCATAAATACAAAGCAAAATATGATATAAAATCAATTTCAAAAAGTTAGCCATGAAATCTAAAAGGGAATACTAAATCAATTACAAATAGTCTATACTCAAGAGGGAAAAACTTGTTTTCCAAAAGAAGTATTTAGTACAAATGTGACTATTGAAAAATCCCTCAAGTTTCCCTAAATGAAATGGGATTCTCTAAGAACCTTAGATTCTCTAAGATTCTCTAAGAATTCTTCCTGCACCACAAGATTATCAGGTTGACATTTAGTAATGGCCTGGTCAATATGAAGAATGCAAACCTCTTGAAAGGCAATTCTAATACTAAACATTGTGCTCTTTGCAGGAGCTCATGGTTGCACATACTGATTTCTAATTCAATCCCAGCTCCTGTACTGGGCATTTCACTTCAGTTTTGCACAGTATAGTATAACAAAGATAGCATGTTATTTGTCATTCTAAGATACAGGTTTGAATGCTGCTCTGCCACTCACCAACCATATAAAGCTGGAGGACAACATCTCTGAGCCTAAATTTGTTGCCTATTCTGATTACAAACCATGCCTGTCCTACTTCCCTACCCACCTTACAGGTGGCTTGTTCCAATGAAAATAATGCAAACTTCATGCTGTTTTTGTTGTCTGATAAATGTAATATTGGTCTCCAGACTCAAATTTAGTACAATCCAAGTGAAGTCCTCCTGAATTGTTTGTGTTCTACCAAAAAGCTAATGAAGTTTAAGCTTCAAGGCCCCTCAATTGCACAGAACACTTCTAAGACCTTACCTGATACTTATATTTTCAATTTGATATTCTATTTTTTTAAGAGGGTTCACAATATTGTCTAAGCTTCAGAATCCACAAAACCAGGATCTGCTCATAAAATAGTGCAGATTGCTACAATCTAATTCTTTTAATCAGCTTTCAGAAGCTTTTGGCATGATGGGCTTTCCTGGTTTTCACTACGCTGGATTGAAACCTTTTGCTTTTACACTTACAACAAATTTCTAGAATTTGGAAGTTGTATGGGACTCAACAATGGCCATTCTATCTGAAGGCTGCCAAAAGACAGCATCGAATCGGTTCCCCCATCAAAAACTGGCAAGGAAAGTGACCCTATTCATTTGATAGGGTACTCAGGGGCCCTCTGGTACTTTGCATAAACCCGTAGTAACTTTGACTTATTCAACCTCTCATTAATTATGACTTGGTGAGAGTTCATGGGCGGGGAAGTAATCTAGGAAGCTACTTAAGACAGTTGTTACCAAGAGATGGTAGATGCCTGCAAGGAATTAGAATTAGGCCAACCTTTTCATGGAACTTGATAGTTTTAATGTTGTCAAACACATTGAGCAAATGGGCCTGTATGGTGTGGGAGTCCGAGGCCTGGCCCAGAATCTCAAGAAGGGCAGGATCAGAGACGAAGAAGAACCGAGGAAAGCAGAGGCGCTTCTTCTCCAAGTATCTAGGTGGGAAGGAAAAAGACAAACTTGTATTGACACACAAAGTACGCCTTTCTCGCAATAAATTAAAAAGGGAAGGGATCATGAGACGATCTGATTGTCCCGGATGACTTTTCAATGTTTTGGGATGGTTTTTCATTTGTTTGTCTGTTTGTTTTATTTTGTTACCACTTTTGCCAAGTAACATTCCCTGTTCTGATAAGGAAAAAACTTTTTTTTCTGAATTGGGAGGAGAATTTATTCATTTTTCATAACTATAATGCAAACATTTTGGCTTAATTTGGAATGCTCTATAATTCCCTTATGGAGACAGGATAAAATAAATGCAATTTGTTTCCTTTTTCACTTTTGTTTTTGTTTTGTTTCATTTCCAAGCACAGCACTGTGCCAGCTAACAGCTGCATCCCACTCTTGGAATTACATCCTAAAAGGGAATCCAATGAATTCATCACCAGAGCAGAAGCAAAGTACAGCACGAATGAGCTATGCGGCTCTGTTCTCTGCCTCCAGGAGTTACTGATACCCAGGGAATGCTCCTTTCATTTACCTGCTTTTGATTATACTTGTGTTTTTATGTTCTGCATTTTATATTTTGTTTTTATATTTTGTTTTTATATATGCTTTATTCTCTGGTGATCCCTTATATTATGGATATATTTATTATGTTATGGTCATATCTACAGCTCTGTGCTTTTGTTTTCTAGCATATTTTGTTAGGATTAATCTAGTGGTAACTGCAGTTTCTTTTTGAAATTTTACCAGCTGTCCTTTTAACTTCTGAGTCCTTTTCTATTCGTTCTTTTTCATTTGTATTATTTATTAGTTTCTTGTGTAAAAATATGAGAAGAAATTCTTATTTCATAATGGCAGAAATCTCTTCCTGGGGAACTGAGAGTTTACAAGTTGACAATGTGGATAGGAAACTAGAATGGGGGGTGGGGGCAAACCTCCAAGGGGCACGTTTGATGAGCTATTAATGCTTTCCATCTGTCAATTCCCAGACTTGTTTTGCTAAATGGGATGCCCAGACTGAGGGAAAAAGTCCAATTACAAAAGAGAAAAGAGAAGACTTTTATCAGAATCTAAACAAGGGAAGAAAAGATGGAGGTATAGGGGAGGCTTATGGTAAGTGAGGAATTGGGAAAGAAAATAGACATGTCTAAAGAGATGCTTTGAATAAAGGCTTGCTGTGTGTGCTGTAACCATCCTCTCCAACTTTTATAGAACACTCAGGAAAATATACAATACAAGCTAATGTTGCTGCAATTGGGTTTATCTACTTTTTTTTTTCCTTTTTTGAGTACATAGTCCAGGAATCAAACCTGGGTCTCCAGAATGGAAGGCAAGCATTCTACCACTGAACCATCCGTGCACCTGCTAGGTTTATTTACTTTTGGCATGTGAAAAAGCACCACTCTGGCTCAAGAGGGGACAGAAAATAAATAGAAGCTACTCAAATAGTCCTGACTACCCCCCATTTTCTTAAAAGCTTACTTTTATGTTCAATATCTGATTTCATTTGTTTTAGCTTTTTACTTTCCTTGGTATAAATATGCTAACTTTGTTTTAAATACCCCAATACTTCTTCTTTGTATAGCTTTGATTTTCTTTTTTAATGACTTAGTAATTAATTCCTATTCCATTTGTATTATCCTTCTACCAATATCCTGGTCTGATACTGGTGAGGAATCAGGTAATATTTACTATCTGGTTAGACAATGATGGAAGGAGACACATAGAATTTGATAACCAAAACTCAGTAGCGACGTAGAGAAGAAAATTTATTTTTATGGAGATGTTCCTGCTTAACTCCACCAAATTATTATCTGGTCTGTCTGAAAATCATCCTCATCAAAGTTGATTCCCAACATCCTGATGGTGGGAGGAGGGCATTGCTTTTGTATAACATTAGTACCTGAGGGTTTATACAGGGCTTACACATTTTTGGCTCATAAAAAATTTCTTAACAACAGAATCAAACACCAAGAAAAGCTCAGTAAAAACTGCAAATAGGGGGTGCAAGGGTAGTTCAGTGGTAGAATTCTTGCCTGCCACGATGGAAACCCGGGTTTGATTCTTAGCCCATGCACTTCCCCCACAAAAGAGTTCAACAAATGGTGCTGCAATAACGGGACAGTCACATGGAAAGAGAATGAAATGTGACCCCACCAGACAGCATACCAAAAAATAAAAACCGCAAATAAAGGGTAGAATTTTCCTCTGAAGAGCTATTAAAAACAATGCCGAAATGCTGAGTGGCACAGCAAAATATGCCCATGTTAAAAGAATGAACGGGTAAAGAGGAAAATAGAGGTCTGTCTGTGCGTGTTTGTCTACAGCGGCAAGTGGAAGATAAGGAAGAGAGAGAGAAGTAATACACCCAGCCGAGGGTGTACTGCTAACCAGTGATATGTGCACTCAGCAGGTTTCTCAGTAATGGTGACTTGAGTCTCAGTACAGTGCAGACATGAAGTCTCAGTGGTTTGTCCCTCAACCCTTTCCATCTTAACCCTGGGAACTAGGAACCTTTCAATGCCCCTTACTCCCCCCCTCATGCCTGAGCCCAGTGGCGGACTGCATCTGAGAAGTTCACACCTCCTTCATGTACTAACCAAGATCAGCAAGTACTAGTCCACCAGAATAGCCACTCCCATTCCCACAACACCCAGATAAAACCACAGAGCCCCTCTTATCTAATAAGCAATCCAAATCAGTTTGCTGTGCATACACTGAAAGAGGAACCCTGAACTTCAATGACCCCAGAACATAAAATATCCTGCAAACTGAATCAAAATGAGCAGGAACAACAGGATAAAGAAACAGGGGACCCAAAAAGGAAAGTGAGAGATTGTTCCATTACCAGTTCTGGAAACATTAGGGGCCCACTCATCACAGCAAAGAACCCATTAGCAGAAGTAGCTAGTTTGCAGCTCCTAATTGGAATGTTTAAACAGACAATGACAATAGTTAACCTGTAATTGCTAATTTAGATATTTACGAGCTAATCACCATATGCCAATATCCCTTTCATCCTTGTCTCCACCTCTCTCTGTTTGATTTTAATAAAAACCCAGCTTCTCTAGTTCAGGAAGGCAGATCTGAGACTGTGCTTCCTGACCTCCACCGGTTTTGCATGCAATAAAGCTCTTTCTTCTTTCCTGGAAGCTTTGGTGTCACCTATTGGCTCAGAGCACATTAGGCAAGGGCTCGCTTTGTGAAGGTCCTCTTCACATGGACATCATACCTAATCTACATCCAAGAACCTCTAATGGTGCCTCCAACAAAGTAAGCCATGCCAAATAACCATATGTTTAACAAGAATGACATAGTGTCAACGACACTAAAACAAATCTTATTTTGGTCAAATGTCCTCCAACGGTTACTTGCTTTACATCCAACCATTCTATTAAGGCAGGTCAAATTATCAATACCTGAGAGGATATTTCTCTGAAACTGTATGTTGGAAAATTTACTCACAAGTTGTTTTGCTTAAAAGTAAATATTTAAAGGATGCTTTACAGATATTTTGTCTGGTTATGATAATGGTGCTTTATAATGCCTGTTTCGGACAATTTTCTATAGCTAAAGTGTTATGGTGGTACTCTACAGCATGGACCTTTGGGATGCCCATCATCTGGATTATAGTAAACTTGCCAGTATTTGCTAAGGAAAATCCTGGTCTTACTTCTATCTCCAACGGGGCCCACCTCCTTATCTGCTGGGGTGGACATCCATTCGTTGTTTCCACAAACTAGATACAAAAATGATATTCACGAAGGATTTGTTGAAGAATGTGAGGTTGATAGACCTCATATCCTCTCAGGTATTGATAATTTGATCTGCCTTTATCCAAGAAGAATATCAGAAAAGGAAGTGTCTTGATTTTTAGAAGTAGGGACTAATAAGAATGTTCGTCATTTCCTCTGGATCAAGTCGTTCCATCAGAGAGGCTGAGGTTTGGCTCTGTCCATGTTGTCTCCTTTTAAGAGTCCAAGCAACAGCAATTCTTCTAAGATATAATTTAAGGACCAAAAAATAGTCCATCCTGAGCAACAGGTACTATTATCTTATGGATACCCAACAGTGAATGTTGTCACTAATCAAATCTCATTCTTTGCTTTGGTCCCTAGGAAAGGTCTTTGGTCTCTGAATTTGAGCACCATTTATAATTTTCCTCTGTGTTAATTTTATCATCTTACTTTGTTACACCTCATTTCCCTTTGACCTCAATTTTCTCATTATTTGCTTATTCTTAAAGGGCCACCTCAAAACTTTTTTTTTGGCCAGTCAAGAATAAATAAGTAAACCATATTACTTAACATGTTGACATATCGGTGTTTCTTCTATTTTCAGCATAACCACTTTTTTTGTTCAAGTTTGAGCAATCCTCTATAGATTCCCAGAGGGCCTTCAAGAGAGCCACTTGAAGCCCAGTGTCATCACCATCACCTGTGCCTATGAGGGCAGCCTGGCTCAGGTGGTTCAGATTCCTCCGTAGACAGGACCAGGCTAGCTAGTCACAGGGCACTGTTACAGTGTGTGTGTGTAAGGATATGGATATGTGGTCATGGGGAAGACATTCATCACAGAGTCAGCCAAGGAGACGTCATTGTCCAGGTGGAGTTATTGTTCAGAACATGTGACATGCTATAAGTACCAATGTACATCCCACCTGCAGATAATATCCATACTGCTGCTTCCCAAAATTTCACCTGCATGATTTTTTAAAGAAATTTAACAGTTTTGAGGGGGAAATATTTAAAAGCATATGTAAATTATTTTTAGAATATTACATTTAACCCATTTCTAATTACATGATATTATCTTGATTAATCAGGAAAAGAAAAAAACAAAAATTATTTGTGACTTTTGGAATTCACCAAACCTACAGATACATAAGAGTGTGTGCCTGTATGTATGCATGTAGACTGACAAGATATTATATGGGGTACTCGCTTTGTATAGTCTTGACAGCCTATGTACAATACATACTGCTTTATACTGTTCTTGGCTGAGTATAATGAAATATTTTGCTTCTTCAGATGTTTATCCAAGAAGAATATCAGAAATGGAAGTGTCTTGATTTTTAGAAGTAGGGACTAATAAGAATGTTTGTTAAGATCTTATCTTAGTAATGGAAGAAGCTTTAAATCCTATAATTCCATTGTTGGGACATGTTTTGGTTTGTTAAATGCTGCCAGGATGCAAGATACCAGAAATGGAAAAGCTTTCAAAAGGGAATTTATTAAGTTAAAAATTTACAGTTCTAATGCCATAAAAATATCCAAATGAAGGCATCCAGAGAAAGATACCCTGACTCAATAAAGGCCAATGTCTGTCATGTGAAGGCACGTGGCTGCCATCTGCTAGTCCTTGTTCCTGGTTCTGTTGCTTTCAACTATATGCCATGGTTTCCTCTCTAAGTGCTTTGGGCTTTCACTTAGCAACTCTGGAAAACAACTTTGGGTTCTAGCTTGCTTAACATCTCATGGGAAGGCACATGGCAATGTCTTCAAAGCTCTGCATCCCCAGATCTGCATCTAGGCATCTGCTCTCTCTGTTGGCACTCCACATATCTTCAAATTCCTGCATCTCTGTCAGCTGTGGTTCCTATCTAGCTTCTGCTAGCTCCTGGTGTCTCCTGAGTCATCTGCATTTCCAAGCATCTGTGTCTCTGTAGGCTCTGAAGCAACTGTTCTCCAAGTGCCTGAGCTTCCTCCAAAATGTTTCCCCTCTTAAAGGACTCCAGTAAGTAAACTAATCTAAGACCCACCTTGAATGGGCAGAGTCACAGCTCTATCTTATCAAAAGGCCACACCCACAACTGGATGTGTTGCATCTCTATGGAGTGATCTAATCAGCAAGTCACACCATAATTGAGTGGGTCAATCTCCATGGAAACAATCCCATCAAAGGTTTCCACCTACAATACTGAATCAGGATTAAGGTCATGGCTTTTCTGGGGTACCCAACACTTTCAAACCAGCACAGGACATGGTATTGTAAGAGCCTGGAGAGAACATAAGTCTCTCAAATAGTTTTATCTGTGCAAAACTTTCAATATGAATTTAGTAAAATAAAAAATTGACTAATGCTATCTAATTCTTTGTTTCCCTTTCATCTCTAGGATACTACAAGCTCTTTCAAAGGTAAAGAACCTAGTGAACTTACCCTGTAAGGGATTTCTGGCATATTTCCAACTGGTCCAGTAAATGTGGTAATAGCTGCCCCATGGTCTCATCTCCAACACAACACTGAACCACATTTGGCATTTCATGAGCCCGAGTCATGATCTTTACCCAAGATTTATCTATGTTGGAAAAGCGCTTGGCTTCCTATAAGAACAAGGTAAAACAGCATATGTGGACCAGTACACTAACTCAATGACAGAATATTTCACAAATGTTCCTCCAAGGACAGTGTTCTAACCAGTCTGCATATCCCAACCATATAGTCTAATGTCAAACACATTTTATTCCAATTTCCCTGAAGCCTTTTGCACCATATGTACCCTTTCTTAAATGAAAATCTTTAGCTCAGTGCTGGTACTCCTATTACGTCAGATAAAAACAGGAAATGATGATATGATCCAAAACAATGTGGGAGGAAATTACTCTTCTAATTATTATTATTGGTTATCTCCAAGTGGAATGATTACATGTAATTTTCTGTTTTCAATATATCCATATTGAACATTGATTTGTATTTAGCAAATAAATTAAAAATGAAAATAAAAATTAATTATAGTATGACCTTAATATTGAAAAATTATTTTAAACAAAATTTTTAGGGAGGAAAAACAGAAAATGCACAGATTAATTTGAGATGATAAGAATAATTTTTATTTACTTTTAAAATTGTATGAATTTTGCCAATGAAAATATATTACTAACTGTAAGAGCAAAAAACACCACGTAGCATATTAAACTTTGTATGTGAAAGTTTCCATTATTAAATCCAATTTGAGATTCTTTTCCTCTCATTAAGAAGCAAAAATAGACAAATACACTCAAATATAAAAACAAAAATCAACAAATAAATGCACACATATGCACATACACACTTCAAAGTTTAACATTGGATACATTTCCTGGTGCCCCACCACCAACACCAAAAAGAAAAAGTCTGCTGTACAATCTAAAAGATCTGTATTTTATAATTAAACTGAAACTAACCAAAGAGAAAGTTAGAAAGCCTAAGTGAATAAAACACTCAACATAATCATGCTTCAAAACTCAGACACAAATTTTAAATATTATAATTTTGCAAACAATTTAAAGTAATTGAATAAGAATCCTTGAGATTTGGTTTAAAAATGTTTTTAAAAATCTCAAAATATCCTCCATATGTACCTAGGGAGATGATTACAATTTGATGAGAAAAATATACTCAACATCTTGAGGGGAAGACCTTTTTGTTTTGGAGCTTTTTTCCTGCCGATTTCCAACCCTCAATTTCACAGTACAGGTATAATTGGGTACATTGTATAGCATGTGTTATTTTAAAATGTCAGTAGTAGAAGAACAAATTATCCTACCGTTTTCAGGATAACTACTCCCTAATTCTACACTGTTCCAAATTCTACCTTCAAATTATCTGAAGAAGCAAATCAATTATGCAGACATCCAGTCTTTGTTTTGGTTTTGCTTTCTTTCTTTTTTTTTTTTACCTTCCATTTCCTATAAAACTTCACAGTTTTGAAGCACTTTTACTCTGATTTTCATCACTTTCCTTTCCACAATTATTCCATTTTTAGAACAATTGCATGAACAACAAAGATTGGGGAAGAGTGACACAACAGGGATAGACATATCACTGCATTTATAAATGAGCTATCAATTGTTCGATATTGGTCTAATTAAAATCCTGATGAAATCACAAACAAAATTCTAAAACCTTGGGCAGCTGCTTGGCAATATCTCCTCCCACAAAGACGGCTTCTAAGTAAATCCACAAGTTTTGCACTGTCATCCAGTTCTCAATGATGTCTGTCGTGTTGGAAAGGTATTGCACCCATTTTTGAATCTGGGCTTTGAATGGCATATTGTACCTAAAATGAGAAATATGTTCAACCACGTGGTTTTCATTGTTGTTTTCAAAATAAAAAAGTCAAAAATCCTCATTTTGAAACTTCTGTTTCTTTACATATTAAATTATCTTGCTGGTTTTAAAATTTATGCTACCAAATGGTTAACTCACCACCATTCATTGGGCATCATTAGGCTAATTTTTTTCCATTTTGATTCAGAGCATAAAGAAAGGTGCACTCTAAGGAGCAGATCTGGCATTTGACTTCATTTCACGAAGCAGCAAGAAGTAATACTCTGTTGACCACAGCTACGGCCAAGAGAATAATATACTCCTTTTTGAGTTTCTGTGACTATTCCATGAGGTCTCTGGGTTCTGATTTGATATAGAGTAGTTGTAGAGGCATTGCTGGGGACCAAACAGCTAATCCAATTATTCAAAAATGATCAAATCTGGTGCTGCTCTTTAGCCACCTCTTTCCAACTCCCCACCCTCCATGTCCAACTCACTCATGTTTGAGTGTGATTTTGTGTGCGAGGACTTATGCATGTATACACGGGTAACTTGATAGCTACTTTTTTGCATCTCCCATAGTTATCTATCTTCCCCTTTTCTCCTCCTGCAGAAGAGATTGCCAGTGACCTTCCAATATCCTTTCCTCTTCTTTAGGTATAAAGCCCCATTTCTAGTTGGGCACATAGGTATCCAACTGAAATACTGCATTTCCAAGCCTCCTTTCCAACAATGTAGCATCATAAGTCTAAATTCCACATTATGAGTCTAAATTCCACATCATGACTCCAACTTCCCAGCTTTGGCTGTACAAGGGAATCATCTGGCAAGCTTTAAAATTGCTGATGCCTGCTTTAGTCCCACATCCAGAGAGTATAATTAAATCAGCCCGGAATCTGGCATGGGCATTGGGACTTGTCAAAGTTCCTTAGGTGCTTCCAGTGTGTAGCCAAAGTTGAGATAGTATTGGATGTAAGGAACACTATGGAAGATACAGACCACATAGGGGATGACAGAAAAGTAATGTGGATAAAGCTCAGGTCCCTGCAGACTTGGTGGAGCCCCTACTCTAACCTGAGCCATCCACACTGGGACTTCCTTTACATGAGTGAGATATAAACTCCAGTCTTGTTTAAGTGACTATTGTATGCAGTGGTTCTGTTATTTGTAAGTAAACCTAAAATGACAGGTCGTAGATTGTATACCGATCACTAATTTTCCTCTTCTCTTTCTAATCTGCTTATTGATCTCTCTGATTTAACACGATATGGACTTGAATTCTTCTTATATATTAGTTATATTCATGAATAAAATTTTAACATCCATATTCTTAATTGTTAAACAGACTGTTCTAATATTTCACACATTTCCTGTTTTTTTAATACTGTTTTTGATCTTCACTAGAATGCAATTCCATAGCAACAAACCTTTTGCATTACTCACTGCTCTCTCTCTCTCTCTAGCACCCAGGAGACTGCATGGCATGTAGTAGGTGTTTCAATAAAAATGCTGAATAAATGATCCCCAAATGACTCTGTCTATGAATTAGATGCTACTGGTTGTAAAAGTTTCCCCAACCTTAGCACAAATAATTTTTACTTAATTTATATGTGTGCTTTTTTCTATCTTCATCAGTGTGCTATCTTCCATTTGTCCTTCATTCTGGCTGGGTATGAATCACAACAAGTTCATTAATACTCATTAAATCCAGAACAGCCCAAACTCGTTACCAACAGCCTTAATATCTTGTTTCTTAAAACCAGTTTTCAAACACTTAGGCATCCCGGGTGAATGGACAGAAGAGGAATTTTTGTCCAGATAATATAAGTAAATGTTACTTCCTACATTAAAATTATTGGTGTATTTGTACTTAGAGAACACAGTGATATTTAAAAAAAAAAAAAAAGGAATAGCACAATAAAAACCTATCTGGATGGTATCCACAGTCTACAAAATTACCATTCATTTGAGAGGTTCCTAGAGGTCAAGGAAATGTTTCAGAAACAGCAAAAGGAAGCAATGAGCTAAGAAAATGTAAGTTCATGAATCTATGTTTTTCGTGTCCAAGATATGAATGAATAGCTTTGCCATTACTGTCGAATAGAAGTGTTAGACTGGTATTGTGGCTGTTTTACCTCTCTTTATGAATTAAATTCATTCTTTACCTTTATCAATCATCACATTAAAGTATGTACACAACTAAGAGTTTCTAATTCATAAAACATTGGCAAAAAAGCTTTTCCAAGTGGAATACTTATTCTGAAATTCAGGATAATTTTCCTCCTGGACTCTTAAGCCTGCAGTGAGGCTTGTTAGTAGCAAAGTTGAAATCTTCAACAAGGTTCAAATGGCTAATTACAAGTTGCATTATTTTGTGCAGTTGATGATCTCAGAGGTATCTCACCAATAGAAGATAATGAAATAAATACAGTATTACACATGCAGAAGCTAAGGCTAAAATGAAACAAGTACTTTAAATACTGAATAAATGTTTTGAGTGGTATTTTATAATGTATTTCTTATTAATTTCCCTTGAATGTTTGTTTTTATGGTTCTCAAATCTAAGAAAACGACGGGTGGTTTTTCTACCTGTTGCTCAGCAGGGAACTCAGCAACATTAAGCTGTCCTCCATGGTGGCGATGAGTTCCGCTGTACTATCTCCTCTCAGGAGGAGTTCTCCACGGGTTTTAAAGCTGCCAAATGTGAATATTTTGTTGTCCCATTCGTTAATCACTTGTTTCAGCTTTTGCTCAATGTCTCTCTCCTTTACAGCACTGATACAGATGTCCTATCAAAATTGCAAACTCTCATTTTATTACTTGAAAGTTACACATCCTTCTTTAATAGTCTAGGTTCAGCAGAGGTCCCTATCTTCACTATTTGCCTTAATATGCATGAAAAAACATTTATATTTCCAAACCTAAAATGCCACGTAATAAATGAATAAATAGGTAGGTAAGTTAGAAAGATGCTAGAGATGACAGATGATACACTATAGATAGATAGATAAAAGGAAACATAGGTTTAGGTATAAACAGAGGGAAAAAAAAGATGATAGACATAAAGATACAATTAAGTAATAGAACCTTAATTTATAAAATTTCCCACAAAACCATTCCAGAACAAAAGATGATGGATAAGGTATGCAATAACCTTTTAAAATTTGAAACTTTTCAAATAAAACACAGAATCAAAAATGTAACATCACTCTAATTTAAGTACAAATTCAAATTAATATAGTTCAAGAGGAAGAAAGTAGCAGAAACCTGACTTCTTTCCATTTCTCTGGTCAATTTCCCTGTCTCCTCTGCAGCCTCATCTTTTCCTAGATCATTACTCAAGCCCTGCCCTCACCCTCTTCACTTCTCACACCAATCCATTCCTGGACTAACTTATCTATAACCAGGCATTCAGCAAACATTTACATCTCCAAGCAAAACCCACATCTGGTTGCCTACATTTGGATGTAAGACATCTCTGCTTGGATGTTTCAAAGACACCCCAAGCACAATCTATGAAATATCAAACTAATGCCCCAAATGAATCTCATGATTTTTGTTACCCAACTTGATCTCCTGCTATTTCCCACATCAGCGGTAAGCACACCATACATCAAGATCCCTTGGCAAGAAATCTAAGGTTCATCCCTAGCCTTGTCCCTTCTTTCTCCCACCATGTTCACTCCATCACCAAATTCTGGCCAGTTTTACCTCCTAATAATCTCCTGCATCTCTCCTTCCCTCTTTAGCCTCACTTCCTCCTGTCATCCAACACACCGTTCTCTCTAACCTGAGCTACTCTCACAACCTCCTAGTTGGTTTTCCATCATCCCGTCCCCCACCTTGTGTTCCCCCATTCTCTCTCCACAGGGCTACTAGAGCAATCATAACAAAATGCAAATCTAACCATGTCATCTCCTTCTTAAAATGCATCACCTAGACGGTCCCCCAAACACACCTCAGAGCCATCACGCACACTGTTCCATTTGCCTGGAAGTGTTTTCTTTGCACTTTCTAGCTGAATTCCCCTCACCCCTCACCAAAGAGGCATACTCAGTCCTGCACACACTCCCCAGCCTCCCCTATATTTATCACCCTTCTCCAACTTCCAGATAGGTCAAATCCCCTTATTATAGAGTCTTGTGGAGCAGCACACCTTTTCTTCAATGGTATTTACCACAGCTTATCACTAGACATTTATGTGTATAATTATTTAGTCATACAAATCATTCATCAACCTATTAATGAAAGGATACAGTCTTATGTCCCCAGCACCTAGTACTGAACTTGCTACTTAGTAGGCACTCAATAAACATTTGTTGAAGGAATTAATGAATATCAGGCATGAAAACAGCTTCAGTTTGCCTGGCTTGACTTACTAATCCCACATTCCATACCATAGGGATACTTTAAAATAAATACCATGAGACCTACCAAGCTTGCCCACATCAAACTCTCTATCAACTTTACCTCTATTTCCTCTTTGTATTTCAGAAGAGGTGCCTCCATAATATTTCTTAACTTAAAGGTTTCGTTCCTCACGTCCAGATTGTGTCCAGTTAGAGCGGTTATTCTTTCCCAGTGCCTCTCCATCATGGCCTTGCTGGCCATGTGCTCCAGCAGGGGGCAGCACTCACTGAAATCATCAATGATTTTCTTCAGGTCCAGAAAAGCCTGCCAATCCTTCAAGGCCCGGGGCAGTTTCCGACACCTGCAAAGGGGAGCCAACAGCCAATGACAAAGGCCTTCATATATGAGTCAAGATATCTCCAATCCAAGATTGTCTGTCAGCTCTTCTACCTAAAACGCCCACTATACACCCACTTCCAATACCTACCACATTTTATTTATTCCTTGACTCAGAGAATATCTGCTCATATAATACACGGATTTTTATATTATAGAAAATAACTCCTCCCAATCAGTAAAGATTTCTTTTCAATCCTTCAAAACATTTAACTAGGTAAAAGGCATCATTTTAAAGGAAAGAGGTACTTTCAATTCAATTCAATTCAATTTCACAAACATGTATTGGGTACAAAGCATAGCACAGCATATCAGGGTGTCAACCTATCAAAATGAAGAGCAAATGACCCTCTAGTTCCTTTGCGGCCAACACTTAAAATGATGCAGAAAAACCAGGAAATCATCTAACATGAACTTCGGATGTTTGATAAGTGTAATATAAATAGACACTGGCTCCCTTCAAGCTGCAGAAGAGTCCCTAGCAAGATCTATCCACTTTTGAAAGGAAGCACTTGTCTCACAACATAACATGCACACAGGGGTAATTGATAAATACCAGTCGACAAGGGTGGAGACAATGGACACCAACACAGCGAGATGTGCTTCTGAAATGTCTGGGGTGAAAAGAGAACTTGACAGTTTATCAAAGAAGAAAGCATCTGAGGCACAATAGCTCTAGGCCTGCTAAACATTTAATTTCTCACCTGCTCTGGAATTCTAAGAGCTCACTGTTGATTTTCTCAATATTCACTTCCGACCAAAGAATATCATGATAACTACTGACAGTTTCTATGACACTGTTGTATAGAGTGTATATTTTCTGTAGAAGATTAAGTTGCTTCTTTATCTCTAAAAGCTGAGGATACTGAGTAGCCGGCAGACCAAAAAGCTCCTCACCCCCGGTATAGGTGATATATTTCCGATAGATGTTTTCAAATTGATTCTAACAAAAGCAAAGTCAAACTTCATCAAACGATTTACATATTAATTAACAAGCAAATGATAAAAAAAGACTAGCAAATAAGCAAACCTTAATAGTTATTGAGCACATATGAATATAAATATTAAATGGATGTAATTAATGGCACAGAACCCACTTCTCATCATGCCCTACCACGTGTCATTTTTCAAACGTAAGTGGCCTACTGTATTCAGAAAAAAAAAATGTGTTTAAAACACAATTTTGGTTATTTACCTGAAACATGATAAGCCTGTCACTGGCTTCTTGAGGCTTCAAGCCAACAGCCATTGGACCATTCTGAAACAAAACATTAAAATAAACATAAGGTAGAATAAAACATGTGCATTCAAATTTGATGAACTCATAGCATTTGAGTACTGAAGTTAGTTTTTATGCATGGCACATATATGATAGGAAACTTAGTTTATAATTTGTAAAAAAAAAAAAAAAAAAGCCTCAGGAAGGGACTCATTTGCAAATATTTTTTTCAAGTCCAAAAAAAACCAAGTTAATGCCAGTACTACTATAAGTCAAGAAACTTTGAAAATTAAAAATATGCATTATTGACTTCATTCTTAGCTAACACAGGGTAAAATGGAAAAAATGGCTTGGCTTTAAAAGAGCACATGTAATGTCTGGTTTTGAACTAAAACATTATTGCTATCATTCCCCCATCAGGTGCCACCTCTGCAGGAAGGACGAACACTTCATTCCATGGGACCCACTGCTCTGAGACTACTTGTTCCATGTCCATGTGCTTGTCAAGTGGAATCTCCACTGAGATGCATATTGTCGACCCCCCAGCACTGGGATTGGCAGCTTTCAGCACACACCAGGACCACAGGAGCTGGCTGGAATTGCACCGGGCCTTTCTAACTCACATAGCTGCTGCAGTCAGGGAGAGGCAGGCCTGAGAAGAAAAAGAAGCCCAAGAACACCATCTTCTGGGAAGAAATGGAAGGTGCAGCTGGCAAACTGCTATCTGTCTAGCTTCAAACAGATCCTCAAGTAGAGTTTTATTCCCTGCATGAGATCCAGGCCTTGGTTTGGTGGGGAATTACTGACAAATCAAGTGCAAAAGGAGACTTTCAACACAAACCCAAGCAAATACAAAACTTTAAATGACTGAGGAAAATCAACTTTCAAAATAACCCTATCAAGATAAACACATGCCTCAAAGCCAACTGAAAAATCACAAAGCATATGAAGACGCAGGTGGATATGGCCCAGCCAAATAACCAAATAAAACACTGGAGAATAAACTAATCAAAGATGTTCATACAACTCTCCTAAATAAATTCAATGGGTTGGCTAATGACATAAAGGATATCAAGAAGACACTAGAAGAGTACAAAGGAGAATTTGAAAGAATAAGTAGAAAAATAGCAGATATCACAGAGATTAAAGATACTGTAGACCAAAATAAAAATATACTAGAGACACACAACAGCATATTTAAAGGGGCATAAGAAAGAATAAGTGAACTAGAGGGCAGGAGAAGTGAATTAGAACACACAAAAGAACAAATAGCAAAAAAAGATGGAAACATTTGAATTGGATTTCAGGGAAAAGATGGCCAACATAAAGTGCAAAAATACAAAACTCACTGGTATCCCAGAAAGTGGAAAGAAGAGTAAACGGGTAGGAAGATTAGAGGAGACAATGGGGGAAACTTCCCAACCCTTATAAAAGGCATAAATAAGCAAATCTAAGAAGTGCAATGAACCCCAAGTAGAATAAATCCAAATAGGCCTACCCCCAGGACACATGCTAATCAGTCCCTCAAATTTTAATGGGAAACAGAAAGTCCTGAAAGCAGCAAGAGAAAATGACTTACCACATACAAGGGAAACCACATAAGACGGAGTTCAGACTATTCAAAAGGCATCATGGAGGCAAGAAGGCAGTGAAATGATATATTTAAGATCCTGAACGAGAACAACTTCCAGCCAAGAATTCTTTATCCAGCCAAGTTGTCCTTCAAAAGTGAGAAAGAGATTAAAATTTTCACAGACAGACAAAATTGAAAGAATTTGTCTACAAGAAGTCTTGTCCTACAAGAAATACTAAAGGGAGTTCTGTCGGCTGAAAGCAAAAGATAGGAGGAGGGCACGGAATTGAAAAGTACAAGTAAGGGTAACCTAAAGGATAAAAAGAGAAATAGGGAAAAGAATACATAGATCTGGCAAATAAAAACCAAAAGATAAGAAGGTAGATTCAAGAAATGCATTTATAGTAATACCTTTGAATGCTAATAGACAAAAATTCACCAATTAAAAGATTCAGATTTGCAAAATAGATTAAGAAATATGATCCATCCATATGCTGCTTACAAAAGACTCATCTTAGATCCAAGGATACAAATTGATTGAAAGTATAAGGATGGAAAAAGGTGCATTCACACAAGCTATAACCAAAAGAAAGCAGGAGTGGCTATTCTAATATCAGACAAAATAGACTTTAAATGTAAAGACATCATAAAAGACAAGGAAGGACACTACATATTAATAAAAGGGACAATTCACCAAGAAGAAACAACAGTCATAAAAGTTTATGTTCCCAATCAAGGACCTCCAAAATGCATGAGGCAAACACTGGGAAAAGTGAAGTTAGCAATGAATGTTTCAACAATAATAGTGGGAGACATCAATACACCACTCTCCTCTATAGAGAGAATAGCATACAGAGGATGAACAAGGAAATAAATATTTAAACAATTTGATAAATGAATTAGACCTAATGAACATGTAGCGATCATACACCCAAAAACACCAGGATATACATTCTCCTCTAGTGCTCATGAAATGTTCTCCACAATAGATCATATGCTGGGGCACAAAACAGGTCTTAATAAATTTAAAACAATTGAAATTATTTGAAGCACTTTCTCTGATCAAAATGAAATGAAGCCAGAAATCAATAACCATCAAAGAACTAGAACTTTCACAAATATTTTGAGATTAAATAATGCACTCTTACATAATCAGTGGGTCAAAGAGGAAATTGCCAAAGAAATTGGTAAATATCTGGAGACGAATGAAAATGAGAATACACATTTTCAAAACATATGGGATGTGGCAAAAGCCATGCTGAGGGGGAAATTTATTGCCCTAAATGCCTGTATTTAAAAGAAGAAAAAGCAAAAGTTGAAGACTTAAGTGCTCACCTGGTGGAACTAGAGAAAGAACAGCAAACTAACCCCAAAGCAAACAGAAGAGAAATAGCAAAGATTAAAGCCGAAATAAATGAAATGGAGAACAAAAAAGCAATAGAAAGAATCAGTAAAACCAAAAGTTGGTTCTTTGAAAAAATCAATAAAATCAATGGATCCCCTAGGTAGGCTGGGAAAAAAAAATGAGAAAGGATGCAAATGAAGTCAGAAATAAGAGGGGGGGGTTGTTACCATGTACCCTGAAGAAATAAAAAAAATCATAAGAGGATATTATAACCAATCATGCACCAACAAACTAGAGAACTTAGATGAAATGGACAAATTCCTAGAAACACATGAACAACCTACACTTTCAAAAAGAAACAGAAGATCTCAACAAACCAATCACAAGTAAAGAGATTCAATTAGTCACTGAAAACCTTCCTACAAAGAAAAGTCCAGGGCCAGAAGGCTTCACAGGGGAATTTTATCAAACATTCCAAAAAGAACTAACACCAATCCTACTCAAACTATTCCAAAAACTTAAGGAAAAGGGAACACTACTTAACTCATTTTATGAAGCGAACATCACTATTGTACCTAAACCAGGTAAAGATGCTATAAGAAAGGAATATTACAGGTCAATCTCCCTAATGAATACAAATGCAAAAATTCTCAACTATATACTAGCAAATTAAATCCAATGACACATTAAATTAATTATGCACCATGACAAATTGGGTTTTGTACCAGGAATGCAAGGGTGGTTCAACACAAGAAAATCAATCAATATAATACAGTACATTAACAAATTGAAAGGGAAAAATCAGGTGATCATCTTGATTGATGCTGAAAAAGCATTCAACAAAATTCAGCATCCTTTTCTGATAAAAACACTTCAAAAGGTAGAGATTGAAGGAAAGTTCCTCAGTGTGATAAAGGGCATATATGATAACCCCATAGCCAGCATCATACTCAATGGGAGAGACTGAAAGCCTCCCCCCTAAGATCAGGAACAAGACAAGGATGTCCTCTGTCACCACCATTATTCAACATTATACTAGAAGTTTCAGCTAAAGCAATCAGGAAGGAAAAAGAAATAAAAGGCATCTAAATCAGAAACAAAGAAGTAAAACTTTCATTATTTGCAGATGACATGATACTATACTTGGAAAATCCTGAGAAATCTATGACAAAGCCACTTGAGCTAATAAATAAATTCAGCAAAGTAGTGGGATACAAAATTAATGTGCAAAAATCAGTAATATTTCTATACACCAGCAATGACCTAACTGAGGAGGCAATTAAATTAAAATTCCGTTCAAAATCTCAACTAAAAGAATCAAGTATCTGGGAATAAACTTAACCAGGGATGTAAAGGACCTATACACAGAAAACGACAAAACATTGCCAAAAGAAATGAAAGATCTAAATGGCTGGAAAGACATTCTGTGCTCATGGACAGGAAGGTTAAATGTAGTTAAGACGTCAATTCTACCCAAATTAATCTACAGATTCAACACAATACCAATCAAAATTTCAACAACCTACTTTAAAGACGTGGAAAATTTATCAAATTCATTCGGAAGGGAAAGAGACCTCAAGTAACTAAAAATATCCTTGAAATGGAAGGACTAACACTTCCTGATTTTAAAGCTTATTATAAAGCCAAAGTGGTCAAAATAGCATGGTACTGGCACAAAGACAAACATATTGACCAATGGAATCAAATCGAGAGAGTGGAGTTACCCACCAAATCTAGAGTCAAATAATCTTCGACAAGGTTCCCAATCCACTGAAATGGGACAGAATAGAATTTTTAATAAATTGGCATGGGAGAACTAGATAGTAATAGCCAAAAGAATGAAAGAGGACCTTTACCTTACACTCTCTACATAAACTAACTCAAAATGGATCAAAGACCTAAATATAAGAGGCAGTACCATGGATCCAATCTCCTAACTTTGTAACCTCTGGGTTGGTGTCTTACTAGTTAATAGGCTCAAATGTTACCATACACACTACCTATTTCCCTTCTATAGCACCTTTTCATTTGCTAAATGGTTATCATTATATCTCATATTCTTGCAAGAAGAGTCTGCACTAAAACACCCATAATGATAAAAATATGGAATCCACGGGGGTAGGATTTCATCTTCTCAACCATTTCTGCATCCTCAGCACTAAGAATAGGAACTGGCACATGCTGGGTGCTTTATTTTATTTGTGGAATGAATGAATGAGGAGTAAAGGACAGCCATTATAACTATATGTGAATAGTAAATTTCTACACAAATTTAAACAGCTATCAAATACCTGCAGTAACAGACCAATGATATAATGTGAGCAGTACTTTAAAAATCCCATTTCCTGTTGAAATTATACTGGGTGAACTCAAAGCAGAAATAAGATTTGTGAAATGCCTTACAAAAATAAAATCCCCATTCCTTGGTGTGTCTCTTTTCATGGAATTTGGCAGACAATTTTTAAAAGACAACTAAATTTTTCCCACTCTGTTCACTCTTCCCCAAATATACACACTGAGGAAGCCAGAGTCGTACCAGGTCATAGTCTGAATAGAACTGGTGGCAGTCTTGGTGGAAGAGCTCCACGGTGCTAATGAGCTCCTTCCTAAAACTGGGCTGCAAGGAGACTAATTCACTCTGAATTTCGCTGGCACGTGCCAGAAGCTTCTCCCAAGCATAGCGCAGGGTATCAACCTTCTCCATCTCTTCCTTTGCTATCAGAAGTCCATATTTGTTAAGCAAGGCATAGGATTCCTACACAAAAGAAGAAAACATGAATTTCTGTCAGATACAAACATCTACACATGGTCATCTATTAAACCATTACAATAAGAAAGATCAGTATGATAGGAAAACCACACTGAAGATTCTAGTTACTCTGCTCGCTAACTGTGAGAACGTCAATGAGTAACTGAGCCAGTCAGTTTCAGTTTCCTCATCTGTAAAACAGGAAAATTCTCCACCTCCTTCACAGCATTTTCATGAGTACCAAATAATACCACCTTAAAAACATTTTGAAACTATAAAACATACAAATAAAAATATTTTTACTTAGACCTGGGCATTGTATTTGAAGGCTGTGCAATTATATCAAGTTAATGGAAAGCACAAAATAATTTCACTGCTAATGTTAGGAGAACAAAATAAATCAGGATTTTTCACTCTATTTCATTTCATTTTATTGGTAAGAATTTCCAACAGAGAGATAAAGGAGAGCTTTCTTGAATCAGGAACTAGGACAACCCGTGTCACTCAAAATGCAAAATCCTGAACCACTCTCTTGGGTAAAAGATTAAAATGAGGCAAAGTTTGATTTTCAAGAGAAAACATTTTCCCTAAATAACCCTGACTTCTTGTCCCATGTTTACCCTTCCCCAAGAAGGCGAATGGGTTCCCGAATGTTGACTTGGGGAGAGCTGGGTCAGCATGTCCCAGTGCCTTCCCCCACCTCCCTCTTTCTCTGTGGAATCAGGCATTCCTTTCTGCTATCCATACCCTACAATGCAGAGCCCTAGAAGCATTCCAACACTGCCTTTGATAGGTGAGTATGTACAGTTCTGGGCTAAATATTCCAAAGCCCAGAGGGTTGGGAGAAGAGGTCTGGGGGATAGGGGCATTACACTGAATCAGGTCCTCCAAATAATAAAAGTTTCAGTAATAAAGATTGTATTTTGATCTTGACTATCTGACTCCATTTTTGCCTTAAACCCTCAGGTGGATGAACTAGACCCCTTCTTCAAACCCCACGGCCACACTGGGACATTGCTCACCCCTGATCCTACACAAAAGGGGCTCTTACCCTTCATGCTTCAACTCCCAAAAAGAGCAGAATGGATCGCAGCAAAGGTACAACTGTGCAGTGGTCTGTGCCATTTCACAGTACTTTGAAATATTTATTCTTTTACATGTAGATTTTCAATTTTCCCAATACCACTTATTGAAGAGATTATTTTTTCTCCATTGTATCTACTTGGCACCCTTGTTGAAAATTAACTGGCTATAGATGTATGGGTCTGTTTCTGGACTTCCAATTTCACTACACTGGTATTTGTTTATCCTTATGCCAGTACCACACTGTTTTGATTACTATAGTTTTGTAGTATATTTTGAAATCAGGAAATGTAAGTCCACAAACATTTTTCATCTTTTTCTCAAATTCATGTGGAACTGCAAGAGGTATGAGTTTTTGGGGTTTTTTTTTTTTTTACTACTCACACCTCTTACAGTTCCACATGAATTTGAGAATTGGATTTCCAATATCTGCAAAAGATTCTGCTGGAATTTTTATAGGGATTTCATTGAATCTGTAGCCTTCTTTTTTGCAATATTGACATCTTAACAATATAAACTCTTTCAATCCATGAACATGGATGATCCTGCCATTTATTTAAGTATTCTTTAATTTCTTTCAGCAGTGTATTGTAGTTTTCGTTTATATTCTTGGTTAAAGTGATTCCTAGATATTTTATTCTTTTAGTTGCTACTATAAATGGAAATCTTTCTTAATTTACTCACTGTGTTGTTTGTTTGCAATGTATAGAAATACAATTGATTTTTGCATGTTTATTTGTACCCTATCACTTTGGTGAACATGTTTATCAGCCCTAATAGTTTTCTTGTGGACTCTTTTGTATTCTCTCTATATAAGAGCATATAATCTGCAAATAGAAATAATCTTACTGCTTCCTTTCCCACTTGGGTACTTTTATTTCCTTTTTCTTGCCTAGTGGTTCTGGCTGGAACTACTAGTACAATATTGAATAGACGCATCGAAAGAAGGCATTTTTATCTTGTTGCTCATCTTCAATAGAAAGCTTTAAGCCTTTCACAATTGAGTATGATGTTAGCTGTGGATTTTTCATAAATGGTCTTTATCATGTTGAGAAAGCTCCCTTGTATTCTTAGTTTACTGAGTGTTTTTACTGAGAAAGTGTTATGGATTTTGTCAAATGCCTCTCTGTGTTTATTGAGATAATCAGATGGGCTTTCTCATTATTCCTATTTATGTGGTGTATTATACTGATAAATTTTCATGTTGAACCACTCTTGCATTCCTGGGATAAACTCTATTTGGTCATGGTGTATAATCTTTTTAATATGTTGTTGGATTCAGTTTTCATTATTTTTAAGGATTTTTGCATCTATATTCATAAGGGAAATTGATCTGTGATATTCTTCTCTTGTGATATCTTTACCAAGCATTGGTATCAAGGTAATGCTGGCCTCATGGAGTGAATTAGGGAGTGTTCCCTCATACTGAATTATTTGGAACAGTTTGATAAGAATTGGTGTTCATTCTTTTTTAAATGTTTGGTAGAATTCACCAGTAATGTCATCTGATCCTGGAGTTTTCTTTGTTGGAAGGTTTGTGATTATTGATTTACTCTTTCTGCTGTTAAAAGTTTGGTGATATTTTCTATTTCTTATTGAGTCAATTTAGATAACTGATGTGTTTTTAGAAATTTTTCCATTTCTTCTAGATTATCTAGTTCATTGTATGCAATTGTTCAAAATATTCTCTTAAAATCCTTTTCATTTCAATAAGATGAATAATGATACCACCATTTTTCTTCCTGATTTTAGTTCTTTGCATCTTTTCTTTTTTTTCTTTGTCAGTATAGCTAAAGGCTTGTCAATTTTATTGAATTTTTCAAAGATCGAACATTTTGTTTTAGTACTTCTATCAATTGTTTTTCTATTCTGTATTTCATTTATCTCCATTTTAATCTTAAATATGCCCTTTTTCTGATAACTTTGGATTTATTCTGCTTTTATTTTTCTAGTTACTCAGGATGTGAAGTTAGGTTATTACTTGTTATGGAATCATCTGAAAGCTACAGTTATATTAGTCCCATTTCAAAGAATATAGTGACCCACAACTAAGAAAACATCTTCATCTGGGAAGAACAGTATGATATAGTATAAAAATAAAAGTAATGTGCAACACTAAGTCAAAATGCATAACCTTTATGACTCTGTTTTTTGCATGCAGAGTGGAGGCTGCAGTAAAGACTAAAGGAGTTAACCCATGTATGGATGCTGTCGATGCTCCACCTAGATCCCAATTACCCGATTATGTTCCCATTCCCTGCTGGGAGTGTAGGCAGCATGGATCGCAGCTGTCTCCTTCTCTTAAAAAAGGTCCTAAACTGAATGGGACCCTCCCAATGGGGACATTACGATCAGAAACCAACTGCCTTGGAAGTGCAAAGGTCAGTCCATCCTGCCTCAGGTTGGTACCAACTGTGTAGGACAATGCATGCTCCAGGCTTACACTGGGATCAGGCTGAAGCTCATTTCCAGCAGGGCCACATCCTGCTTCCCTCATCCCCTGCTCCCATGAGTGCTCACTCCATAACCACTTGCACACAAATCCTCATCTCACGCTCTACTTTTAGGGGTCTGATATAAGACAGTATCTTAAAGATTACAACTGGTCATAGCATGCACAGCATTTGGATCAAATATCATCATGACTGAAATCACTGCTCTTAGGTTTAGCATCCATTTGTAACATCAGTTCAGACCTGGTCAAAATGTCAGCTACTAGCATTCAACATGTGTGGGTGTTTCTATAATGAACAGATGAGTATTACTCACCTCAATAGGTCCTACTTGAAAATCGATAGGGATTTGTTGCTCCCTGATTTCTTTCAGTGCAGCCATAGCAATCCTAATATCATCAAGGTCTTTAATTCGACGATTCAGTTTCTTATTGAATTCTTCTATGAGTGTAAAAATGTTTTCCATCTCACTCCTGTATTTTTTGTTACAGTGACGCCCTATGACAACCGTCCAGGCCTTTGTCTCAGCAGTCAGGGCTAACTTCAAGTCAGCTGCAAAACCAAATGCTCAGTTTGAAAGTCTTGGAAGCATTTAAGAAAACACAATGCTATTATTCATCGATAGTAAATACTACACAGTTTGTAAGCCCTTGAACACCTAGAAAATCAAACTGGAAAATAATTACTCTTTCCTAATCATTATATATCTTTTCATTTCATTAAATTTGTTTTTGCAACAGTTCAAAGCATATTTCAAAATGCTAAAAAAAAAAAAATACATCAAATCCCTTGGAGATTGGAGCCTCAAACTGACGATTATTGTTTTTATTTTTAAAAGGTAATTTTCATCCCAAATAGGACAGGCCCATCTTCCTTACCTGAATTAGAATTTACTTTCAAAGTTTAGCAGCAAAGTGTTCAAAACAGCCTAGAATAACACATTATGCAGAAGGAAATAAAAAGAAAGCAACAAACTTGTCTTAAAGCTGGAAGCCCATGAAAGGAAAGTCAATCCTTAAGATAACCAGAACTCCCTGGAATATTAAATAGGTAGATATAGAACAACACTGCTGAATTTTCACAACTGTCTGAAAGGAAATGAACCAACCTGTGTACAGTGCAAGGGGACCCACACAGATATATTTAGGCTCGGCATTAATTTCCTGCTCTAAGTTTTGGAAATAGAGAATCTGGGATTCAAATTCAGAAAGCAAGGGGTTTTTCAAAATAAACGTCATAATAGTCTCTTCTTTCTCCTTTTGCCAAATGTGATTGTAGCATTTGAAACACTCCATGGATGTGAGAACTTCCTAGAATAGAAATAACAATGAGATTTATGTTGAGAATGAAGAATCTGAAATGGCAGCATGGTATAAGTGAATACACATCAAATACTGAGATTTCCTAAGGGCTCGTTAAAATGTTTAATTAGTGAACCGTGTGATTGGTTGGAAATACCACAGAACTGGGGCTGTGTACAAAGCTATGGACAGTAACCCTGAACAGTAAGGGTGAAACTGTCAGCATCTAAAACAAGGGGGCAGCAGGAGTTGGGGCAGCAGTCTCCAGGAAATAGAAGAGAGAATCTTCACAAACTTTCACGGAGAGAGCTGTCTTGATTGGACCTGGACCTTGGGTCAAAATCCACAACTGGAGGTAATGTCATAGGAAAGGTCCTATGGGAAAAATTAACCTGAGGTCACTCTCTTCCCTCCCTCAGGTCTCCTCCAATTCTCTTCATTGGTCAAGACCAGCTGAAAAGCCCAAGAAGAGCCTGTTGAGTGTTCCTACTAGACACTGCCCCTCAAGCAGAAACAGCAACACACAACCCCCACCCCCCACCCCAGGACAAACAGATCCCCAGGAACAGAGAGTGGATTTGGGAAGACAAACAAAAAATATCCAGCATCAAACTCTTTGGGGATATTTTACAGAGTCACAGAACGTGGAGAAATCCATGAGATAAGAATTTTCACCTGATCAATATTAAATCTTCCCATCTAGGAACATACTATATGTTCCCACATCTTTCAATATTTTAAGAAAAGTAATACTAGGTTTTAGAGTAATCATCATTAAGACCCCACACACTTCTATTACGTATATTCCTGGGTATTTTTTTTTCAGTGACATGGCTTTTGTAAATAAGATTTCTCCACTATCTTTATAACCTGCTCTGGAATTCATTAAGTAAAAATTAAATAAAATACAAAATAAAAAAAATTTAGTACACAGTCCAGTTTACTACAAAATGTGCTTCTGTGAGGTGATTTGAATCATAATTGGTAAATAAGGGACCATGTCAGTATAATGGAAGTCACATGATAAATGCTGTTTTCCCAGCACTCTGTCTTATACCGTCATTTAAAAGCAGCGAAGCATAAAGTACACTGATACAGGCACAAGTAGCAAGCCACAGAGGAGCACCTCCCTGGGCACCAAACTCAGTCACCATTTCTTCTTCCTGGACAGACCGTGGCTTCAGAATGCTCTTTCCACAGTTCAACCTAGTCGCTGCAGATTTTATTCTTGTTTTCGTAACTCAGCATCTCAAACTTTTCTTACATCACCCTCCACCAAGCTTCTTTCATCTTATTTTTTATACTGAAGTCTTTATTTATAATAATTTTAAGTGTGTTAATATTTTTTATGATAATTGTTTTTTATATATTCTGGTTACAGAGCTGCCTAGATTTTGTGTAACCACCTCAACCCTGTTTTCCTCAAAATTCTTATACTATAGAATTACATCCATATGGGAAAATGAAAACATTGAGAAAGAAAAGCAAGTGTAGCTATTTGACACAGTGGAGCTTTACCAACAGCAATCTAAATCTAACAGCTGTAATCATTTTAAGTAAGTAGTTTCACACCAGCCTCTGCATACACCTAAAATATCCCTTGGAGCCTTGAGTTTAATGGGTGGTAAGACTTCCTGCCTACTAAAAATGCAGAGCTCTAGTCCTGTCATTGCCTGTTCCCACCAAAACTGACTGCCTGGCACAGAATGCATTGTTGACATGCGTAGCCTAAATGAACTGCAACTACGTGTAGCCAAAGTCACAAATGAATGATGGTTTGGAAAATGAATGACAGATCATCAAAGATTCCTGAATATGATTAGAAATTCCAGAATCCTGAGCACTTTCTAGCATCCAAGAGTTAATAATATTCAGAATATACCCTAACTAATTTTAGTCTTTCATCTATTTTATCTAAAAGTAAGAATATATTAAATTGGAATTTTTTTTACACTGGCCATAACCAAGAGCTTAAAAGAAAAATTACATGAACTACACAGGTAGAGCTGTGTACTTAAAGTTATTTTGATTTTTACCCAGCTCATCTTTTCAAGCCAGGCCATCCTACAAGCTGATGGCCAACCTATTAATTTTCTTAGAGTTACTCAGGTTTACATTCCAGTCCACATGGCTGTGACTATGGCAAAAGGAAGCGGATGATGCTCATAGGATGTTTAGTGTTGTGGGCAAAATCTTCCAGAGAGAGTGATATGGCTGGGGCAGGCTGCCACGTCTAGTAATATGACTAAGCATGCATATGAACTTCCAGAAACCAACTGGCCATTCTATAAATCTGTAAAGAGTCCTTCAACATATTCTAAACACCAATCCTCTCTATGATTTTAAGGAAGACTAAGACCTATGCATTTTCCTCCGATGACGTAAAAGCAAGCACAACAAAAGTGACACAGGGGTAAGTATTATGCTGCTGACAGCAAGCTAATTTCAACTTCTATGTCTTACACTTAGGTTTGTATAAAACTGGCTGCTTATATTTAGAGAAAGTAATGGCTCTTATTTTTATTTATTCTATTGTATTCTCAATGATTACTGGGATTTTTGAAAACATGACTGAATTTTTATTATACTCTACTTGCATTTATCATTTAGTATAGAGTCTATTACACTAAGCACGAGATAAATATTTGTCAAATATTTGTCAAATTGAATTATGTGAACACTGTCCCTAGAGAAATATTAAATGCAGGGCCATTAACATGTCAAGAAAAGAAAAATGAAAGTTTGCAAAAGTTTCCAGTTTCCCCAGGGGCACATTAAAACTAAATTTAATATTTCCTTACATTGTTAATACTTGACAGCTTTTCAAAGTGCTTTCAAACAATTGTAACTCATTCTATCAAAATTAAATAATAGAAAAGGGGTATTTACTGAGCAACAACTTCTCCCTCATCGCTAAGAAACATCTTCTAGCAACAGGTCATAGCAGCACTGTGGATACAGGAAATAAAAAAAAGTAAAAAGGGACTTCAGGGTTTTGATACCTTTTTACTACAAGAACAGATTTGCCCTAACAAAACAGGAAAAGGTGAGGGAGCAGCAGGTTGGAAAAAAGAAATTAACCTCAGTTTACATTCATGTCCAGTACAAGTTTGTATTAATGGGCTAATATATTATGTATTCTTATTTTTGTCTGATTTCCACATGACAATGCATAAATTTTTTTGTAAAATTTGACTGACTATACAAATATGAAAAGTTGACTGTATACCTTATTCTATTTCAAATATACAAGTATCTCTGACTATATGAAGATGAATTATAAGCCAATCTGATTTTGATACTTCGGGAAGTATCAGATATTCTAACAGCTGGATTCACTAGCACTAAAAAAAAGACTAAAGGCATTAGCCAGAACACAACAGAGGAATAAGCATTCTCTTTCTCTTTGCAATCTAGAAGGAAAGTGAGCCTCAACTAAAGAAACACTTGCAGAGCGTGCACAAGATGCCTTTAGCTGCTCATTGGAAGTACAGTGGGTAAAATCCAGGCTACATGGAGGGCGAGATTGTGGGATTCCAATTTCAAATGGGCATATGTTGTAGAGCCAAGTGCCCAGACTACAAACCCTACAAATCCTCTTGACTTACCTTTTTAGTGGAGTTGATAATCGTGCTAAGCACAGAGACCAATTTTACAATCTCTTTGTTGTCAGAAACATTCTTATAATAGTTCTTGGCTTGCACTGGAATGGGCAAGTTTACAGACGCAATCTCAAAGGTGTCTAAAAGCAAAAAAAACAAGGTTTATAGTCACAACATAGGGAGCATACTTTAAAAAGACAATAGGATTTCTGGAATGATAAAGTAAAAACCTCTGGGAAATCTTCATGAAAGCAATGAGGACACGGGCAAAATTGTAAATATCAATATTTTTCAAACTCTGGATACAAACTAAAGGCATGCGACAATATAAAAGGGTTTTTTTCCCCCAAGAAAGCTGCTGAATCTGAATAACAGTAGTGAGTTTTGTAAAACTTCACCTTCCCAGGGGGAAGACTACAGACTAGGATAGCTGAGGGGTGTACTCCACCACAAAAAAATGGGGGATACAGACCTATATTGAGCCAGATTTGGGGTGACACTGCAGTCAGACTGACCTGGTGAGTGAGGCACAGCCTGTCATCAAACAGCACCATCTACTGGGCAGATGAGAAACACAGACATCCCAACTGTTAAAGTAGTGCCTTAAAACAAACCCAGGTCTTGCAGGATCATAAAAAACAGAGCATCACTGGGAGACAGCAGACTTGTTTTACCACAAGCAGAGATATTGCTGTGGGGCCCAGTGCCTATTCCTATCCCTGAGCAGACTGCTTGAGGCACCTGGTTTGGGGGGAGACTGAGGGGCAGAACAAATCTAACATCTGGCTGGTGAGAGAGACGAACAGATAGAGGACAAATCCAAACAGCAGGAAAACCTTAGGCAAAAGAGATAAAATGACCTCTAGAATAAACTAAGCAGGATAATCAGATGCCTCAACACCAGCAGAAAATCATGATTCATGCCAAGAGGAATGAAGCTATGGCCCAACCAAAGGAACAAATGAACAACTCAACTGAGATACTGAAATTACAGCAACTAATTAATGATGTTAAACAGATCTTCTAGAAATAAGAATTAAAATAAAATGAATAACAAAAAAATACAAAAAGAAACAATAATAGAAAAACAGATCTTCTAAATCAATTCAATTAGTTCAAGGAAAATATGGAAAAAGACATGAAGGATATAAAGAAGGTACAAGGTATCTATACAGAAGACCCTGAAAGCTTGAAAAAATGAATGGTAAAACTTATGGGAATGAAAGGCACAGTAGAAGAGATGAAAAACACAGTGGAGGCATATAACAGCAGATTTGAAGGAGGCAAAAGAAAGGATTAGTGAACCAGAAGACAAGACATCTGATATACTACACACAAAAGAACAGATAGGGGAAAAAATGGAAAACTCTTAGCAGGATCTCAGGGAACTGAATGACAGTATGAAGCACAGAAATATACATGTTGTGGGTATTCCTGAGGAAAAAGAGAAGAGAAAGGGAACAGAAAGAATAATGGAGGAAATAATCAATGAAAATTTCCCAATTCTTATGAAAGACATTTAACTACAAGTCCAAGAAGTACAGCATACCCCAAACAGAATAGATCCAAATAGACCTATGCCAAGACCCCTACTAATCAGATTGTCAAATGTCAAAGACAAAGAGAGATTCTGAAAGCAAGAGAAAAGTGATTGATCACATACAAGGGAAGCTTGATAAGACTAAGTTTGGATCTCTCAGCAGAAACTTTCAAGGCAAGAAGGCAGTGGGATGATATATTTAGGATACTGAAAAAGAAAAACTGCCAACCAAGAATTCTATATCCAACAAAAATGTCCTTCAAAATGAGGGAGAGCTTAAAATATTTACAGACAGACACTGAGAGAGCTCATGAACAAGAGACCTGCTCTACAAGAAATACTAAAGGGAGCACTACGGGCAGATAGGAAAAGACAGGACAGAGAGGTTTGGAGAAGAGTGTGGAAAGAGAGATCAGTAGGAAGAGTAACTAATAGGGTTAAAAGAGAGACAGAAATTAAGATATGACAGATGTAATCTAAAAGGAAAAATAGGTGAAGAAAGAACAGCCTTTATAGTAATAATATTACTATTAATAAATAATATTAAATGTTAATGGATTAAACTCCCCAACCAAAAGAACAGATCAGCATAATAGATTTAAAAAAAAAAAAAAAACAGGATCCATCTATATGTTGTCTAGAAGAGATTCACTTAAGACCAAAGGACAAAAACAGGCTGAAAGTGAAAAAGATATTCATACAAACAACAACCAGAAAAGAGCAGGGGTAACTATATTAATATCAGACCAACTAGACTTCAAATAAAAAGCAATTAAGAGAAACAAAGAAAGACATTATGTGTTAATAAAAGGTAAAATTTATCAGGAAAACATAACAATCGAATATCTATGCACTGAGCCAGAGTGCCCAAATAACTGAGGCAAACACTGACAACACTGAAGGGAGAAGTAGACACTTTTATAGCCGTAGTTGGAGACTTCGATACCCCACTCTCCTTAATGGATAGAACATCTAGACAGAGGATCAGTAAAGAAACAGAGATCTTGAATGAAATGATAAATGAACCAGACTTAACAGACATTTACAGAACATTGCACCCAACAACAGCAGGATATACATTCTTCTCAAGTGCTCATGGGTTATTCTCAAAGACAGATCATATGCTGGGTCACAAAGCAGGCTTCAGTAAATTTAAGAATATCAAAGTTATACAAAATATTTTCTCATATCATACTGGAATTAAGTTAGAAATCAATAACAGGCAGAAGCCTGGAAAATTCACAAATTTAGGAGGCTAAACAGCATACTCTTAAACAACAGTGGATCAAGGGAGGAATTACAAGGGAAATCAATAACTATCTCGAGGCGAATTAAAATGAGAACTCAACATACTAAAACTTATGGGATGTGACAAAGGTGGTGCTAGGAGTGAAATTTATTGACCTCAATGGCTATATTAAAAAAAGAAGAAAGAGCAAAAATTGGATAATTAACTGCTCACCTGGAGGAACCCAAGAAAGAACATCAAACTAACCTCAAAGCAAACAGAAGGAAATAAATAACAAAGATTAGAGCAGAAATAAATGAAAATGAGAATTAAAAAATACAATAGAGAGAATTAACAAAAGCAAATGTTGGCTCATTAAGAAAATCAACAAAATTGACAAACCGTTAGTGAGACTAACAAAGGAAAAAAAGAAAAGATGCAAATAAATGAAATCAGAAGTGAGAGGAGGATATTACTACTGGCCCACAGAAATAAAATGGATCATAAGAGGATATTATGAACAATGGTATGCCAACCAATTAGACAACGTAGATGAAATGGAAAAATTCCTGGAAACACATGAACAACCTACACTGAGTAGAAGAAATAGAAGAGGTCAACAGAACAATTACAAGTAAAGAGATTGAATTGGCCATCAAAAACCTCCCAAAAAAAAAGAAAACTCAATACCAGATGGTTTCACTGGTGAATTTAACCAAAATTCCAAAGAAAAATTAACAACAATTTCTTCAGACTCTTCCAAAAAAATAGAAGATGGAATACTCCCTAACTCATTTTATGAGACCAACATCACTGTGTTAGTTTGAAGTGATGTATGTACCCTAGAAAAGGTACATTTGATTTGTTTTAATCAAAATCCCATTTCGTAAAGGCAGAATAATCCCTATTCAATACTGTATGTAATTAGATCATCTCCCTGGAGATGTAACCATATCAAGAGTGGTTGTTAAGCTGGACTAGGTGATGACATGTCTCCACCTATTTGGGTGGGTCTTGATTAGTTTCTGAAGTCCTATAAAAGAGGAAACATTTTGGAGAATAGAAGATTTGGAGAGAGCAGAGACTGAAGCAGAGACCATCAGCCAGCGACCTTTGGAAGTGAAGAAGGAAAATGCCTCCTGGGGAGCTTCATGAAACAGGAAGCCAGGAGAAGAAGCTAGCAGGTGATGCCATGTTTGCCATGTGCCCTTCCAGATGAGAGAGGAACCCTGACCATGTTCACCATGTGCCTTTCCAGATGAGAGAGAGAAACTCTGACTGTTTTTGCCACGTGCCTCCTCACTTGAGAGAGAAACCATGAACTTTATCGGCCTTCTTGAACCAAGGTATCTTTCCCTGGGTACCTTAGATTGGATATTTCTACAGACTTGTTTTAATTGGGGCATTTTCTCAGCCTTGGAACTGTAAACTAGCAACTGATTAAATTCCCCTTTTTAAAAGGCATTTTGTTTCTGGTATATTGCATTCTGGCAGCTAGTAAACTGGATCACCCTCATACAAAAGCTATATCGAGACATCACAAGAAAATAAAAGTCCAGACCAATATCTTTTATGAATATAGATGTAAAAATCCTCAACCAAGTAATAGCAAACTGACTGCAACAGTACAATAAAAAATATATACACCATGATCAAGTGGGATTCATCCTAGATATGCAAAAGTGGCTCAACATAAAAAATCAATTAATGAAATATATCACATTAATAGAATAAAAAAAGCATATGATCATTTCAATAGATATAGAAAAGGCACTTGACAAAATCCAGGACTCCTTCTTCATAAAAAAGAAAAAAAAATGAATGCTCAGAAAACTTAGCACAGAAAGAACTTCCTCACCATGATAAAGAGAATAAATGAAAACTCCACAGTTAACATCAAAACCAATGGTGAGGGTGGGCCATGGTGGCTCGGCAGGCTGAGTTCTCACCTGCCACATGAGAATCCCGGGTTCGATTCCCAGTGCCTGCCCATGCAAAAAAAAAAAAAAAATCAATGGTGAAAGATTGAAACTTTCCCACTAGGAACAGGTACAAGACAAAGATGCCCACTTTCACCACTGTTATTCAACCATTGCACTGGAAGTTCCAAACTGAGCAATTAGGCAAGAAAAAGAAACAAAAGGCATCTAAATTGGATTGTGTAACTCTTACTAGAATTAAATTTTTTGAATCATAGAACTGTACAACACAAACATTTGAAAAGTAGACTTTATTGTTTAGCGCACTTTTAAGTTTACAGAAAACGTGCACAGGAAATACAGACCATTCCCATATATTTCTTTTTCTCAAACATAGAGTTTTCTCTATTATTAGCATCTTACATTAAGTGTGGTCCATTTCTTGGAATTGATGAACCAATATTGACACATTATTACTAACTAAAGCTATAGTTTACACTAGGGTTCTCTCTTTGTGTTGTACAGTTCTATAGACGCTGACAAATGCATAATGTCATTCATCGACTATTACAGTATCATACAGAATAGTTTCATTGCCTTAAAAGTGCCCTGTGCTCCACCTATTCATTCCTTGGCCCCTCTCTCAAACCCCTGTCAACTAATGACATTTTAAATACAAGAATCCATAATATGTAAAGAATGCTTACAACTCAGCTATAAAAAGAAAAATAACCCACTTGAAAAGAATGGGCGAAGTTTTTAAATAGACATTTTCCAAAAGAGACATACAAATGACATATATGAATGTGTAAAGATACTCAGCATCATTAGTCATCAGAGAAACGCAAATCAAAACCACAATAAGATTCTACTTCACATCCACCAAAACGGCTATAATAAAAAGTCGACAAAAACAAGTATTGACCAGGATGTGTAGTATTTTGAACCCTTGACTGTTGGTGTGAATGTAAACTGGTAAAGCCACTTTGGAAAACAGTTTGGCAATTACTCAAAATGATAATTCAACAATCCCATTGCTAAGTATTCACCCAAGAGAAATGAAATATTTGTTCATGCAAAAAGACTTTTAAATGAATGTTCATAGAAGTCTTACGCCTGATAGCCAAAAAGAAAAAACAACCCAGAGGTCCATCAACTGATGAATGCATAAATTAAATGTCGTATATCCAGAGAGAGAACATTAAACTGAAAGTAAATGAATGAAGAATTGATAAATGTTGCAATGTGGATGACCCCTGAAAATGCTATGCAAAATTAGTTAAAGCTAGTTATAAAAGACCACACATACTATGATTCTATTTATCTGAAATGCCAAAAAGAAGCAAATCCATAGGTATAGAAATTAGATTAGTGGTTGCCAGGGGGTTGGAAGTGGGAATGGAAGTCACTGCTAATGGGTATGAGGTTCCTTTTCAGGGTGATAAAAATGTTGTAAAATTAGATAGTAGAATGATGGTTGCTCAACACCATGAATATAACAAAAATCATTGAATGTATATTTTTAAACAGTGAATTTTATTGCATACTAATTATATTTCAAATCTATCATTAAAAGGGTATTTTTATTTATTTAAATGTCCTCTGGCCATGATACAAATTTATATACAATTTTTATTAAACATTTTTTTCTTCTCAATATATAATTTATAGTTGAACATATTTTAAGGTTAGGATATTTTGAATTTTACACAAATCTATCAAATTAAGTGATGTTTCCAACTAATAAAATGTTTAAATGAAAAAAATTAAAATTGATACATTAATATATACTTTTTAGATAAAATAAATAAATAATCATAAGCATTGCACAGTTGTTTTGATCTTTCTTTACCCTTAGTAACAGACTGTTTTAAAGAAGAACTTGCTTCAGTTTCTTCCTCACAGTTAATTGATTTATCATCCCAGGGGACATGAAGCACTAATTGAATATGGGGTAGTTTAGGAAGGGGGGTGGCATTTGCCTTAAATGGAGTGTGCAAGAATAAAGATAACATTCATAAGCCACTTGGATGAAGTAATCCCTAATTGTGTAAAATACAATAAGCACTTCAAATGCTTGGGATATACAGCAAAAATAAAATCACGGTGCATTAGCAAAATGGGATATATAATGGGTCAAAAATATCTCCAGAACATCATGAAATATTGTGATGAGGGCAAGAGATTCTCATTAATCTTTAGAACCAAAACTCTATTTACCCCTCATTTCTCAACATTGGACCAGAAATCAGTGATGCACCAATAACTGCAACCTTAATAATCAGCCACTAGAAGGAGACCATTTATAAGGGTAATATTAAAATGCTCATTTCTTGATATTTTGTAAGTTTAATATTGCTCTTACATTAATATTCCAAGTTAATCTCATTTGAGAATTTCATGGGGGGAAGGTACATTTAAATTTAATGAATATTTATTTACCATGGCTATTCTGAAAGTATTAAAAGGATATTTACCTTGAAGTTCATTTTCTTCCATTTCATCATCAGAATCACTGTCTTCATCATTCTGCAAAGCAGCCATTTTTCTTTCATGCACTTTTTTCTGCAATGAGAAAGGATGTTTTTCAGCTATGTCCCATTTGGACTCGTAGCTCCCATAAGAAAGAATTTCTACATTCCACACCCACCTTGGACATCAGCTCACTGCTCCACTGTCTAACCCCTTTGGTGATGCTGACGATGCACTCAACGGCTTTGTTCAATGTTTGTTGCACGTCTTCCAGGGCAGGATCCATTGTGATGTTGGGAATGGCCAGAGTGATACTCGCCCGGAAAATGGGCACACTGTTCTGCTTCATCTTGGATGCACTGTTACTGTCTGAATTAAGCCAAAGCAGGGAAGATTTAGTATTTTTAACTTAAAACTTTAAAAGTGGAGTTTACACCATATTTAACCTGAAAAATTAAAGCACCTAGAATGACTATCTAAAACATTATAGGGGCCTAGCATGTATTTGTCGAATGAATGAAAACTAGTGGAGAATTAATTTAGCTCAAAATATAGGGAAATTCAGTGAAAACCAAGCTCTTTTCCAATGATTATAATTTATTGGTACTCTATCCATAAAGAAAACCCACTGTGTAAAATCAGGTTAGCTGAACTTGCAAAGAAAAAGTGACAAAAAGTAAAATCAGAGTTGCAAATAACTAAAATCAGAAATCAAAATAGTGACATGACTACTTATCATGCATAAATTAAAAGGATTGCTGGAACAGTTGTAGGTTATGCCGGTTTGAAAGGATTTATGTACCCTAGAAAAGCCATGTTTTAATCCTAATCAATCTTGTGGGAGCAACGGTTTCTTCTAATCCCTACTAAGCACTATAGATTGGAAACTTGATTAGATTATCTTCACAGAGATATGACTCAATCAGTCATGGGTATTAATCTTGATTAGATGGAGACATGACTCCACCTATTCTATGTGGGTCTTGATTAGTTTACTTGAATCCTATAAAAGAGGAGACATTTTGGAGAGAGTTCCTTTTTGAGAATGAGGAGAGAGTCACAGAACCATGACAGAATAATGAGAGAACCTCAGAGTCCACCAGCAAGTGACCTTTGGAGATGAAGAAGGAGAATACCACCAGAGAGCTTCATGAAGTGAGAGGCCTGGAGAGGAAGCTAGAAGACATCACCATGTTCGTTATGTGCCTTCCCAGTTAAGAGAGAAACACTGAGTGTCATCAGCCTTCTTGACCTAAGGTATCTTTCCCTGGATGCCTTAGATTGGATATTTTTATAGACTTGCTTTAATTGGGACATTTTCTCAGCCTTAGAACTGCAAACTAGCAACTTATTAGATTCCCATTTTAAAAGCCATTCTATTTCTGGTATATTACATTCTGGCAGCTGGCAAACTAGAACATAGGTCAGCAAATGAGTTCATCTACACAATATGGAAAAGTTCCTAGAAACACATAAACTACTTACCTTGACTCAAGAAGAAATAGAAAACATCAACCAACTTGTAACAGTACAGAAATTGAATCAATAATCAAAAACCATCCACCAAAGAAAACATTAGGACTAGGTGGCTTCACTGGTTACTTCTACCAAACATTCAAAGAACTAACACCAAACTTTCTCAACTCTTCCAAAGAATTCAAGATGAGAGAACACTTCCTAATTCATTTTCCAAGGTCAGCATTTACCTAATACCAAAGCCTAATAAAGAGATCACAGAAGAGAAAATTACAGACCAAATTCCTTTATGAATATAGATGCAAAAATCTTTGACAAAATACTAGGAAATTGAATCAAGGAGCATATTTAAAGTACTATATACTACATTCAAGTCTGCTTCATCCCAGTAGTGCGAGAATGGTTCAACATGTGAAAATTGATCCGTAGAATACAAGGAATAAAACTAAGGAAAATACCCATCTGATTATCTCAATAAACACAAAAAAGGCATTTGACAAAATCCAGAACGCTTTCTTGATAAAAGAAAACTAAGTTTACAAGAGAGCTTTCTCAAAACGATAAAGGTCATTTATAAAAAACCCATGGCTAGCATCATACTCAGTGGCGAAAGACTAAATGCCTTCCCCCTAAGATCAGGAACAAGGCAAGAATGCCTGCTATCACCACTGCTATTCAATACTGAACTAGAAGTTCTAGCCAGAGCAACTAGGCAAAAAAAATAAATAAAAGATATCCAGTGGTGGTTTGGAATTGTATGTACCCTAAGAAATATTGTTTTTATTTAAAAGCTAATACATTCCTGTGGGTGTAAACCTATTGTAAGTAGGATATTTTGATTAGGTTACTTCAGTTAAGCCATGGCCCAGGGTGGGTCTTAATCCTCTTTATGGAGTCCTTCATAAATATGATGAATACAGAGAGAGAGAGAGAGAGAAAGCCATGGAGGCAATAAGCTGAAAGCAACAAAACCCAGAAGAGAGGGAGAGACCAACAGATACTTCTATGTGCCTGGCCATGTGAGAGAGAAGTCCAGGATCCCCAGCAGTCAGTCCTCAGGAAGAAAGCATCATACTGATGTGATGCCTTGATTTGGACATTTCCATGGCTTCAAAACTTAAGCTTGTAAGCTAATAAACTCCCATTGTTAGAAACCACCCCATTTCATGTATACTGTTTTCAGCAGCCTAGAAAACTAAAACAGATTTTGGTACCAGAGGATTGGGGTGCTGCTATTGCAGATACCAAAAATGTGGAAACGGTTTTGTGATTGGGTAATGGGTAGATCCTGGAAGAATTGTGAGGTATTTAACAGAAAAGGCATAGATTGCTTTCAAGACATTGTTGGTATAAATATGGACACTAAAGGTATTTCTGAAGAGGTCTTAGACAGAAATGATGAATGTGTCATTGAAAAAGGAAGAAAGACTACCCTTGTTTTAAAGCGGCAGACAATGTGGCAAAATTGAGTCCTGATGTTGGATGGAAGACCAAATTTGAGAGTGACAAGCATGGATATTTAGCTGAGGCGATTTCCAAACTGAATGTGGAATGTACAGCCTGGCATCTCCTTGCAGTTTATAGTAAAATGCAAGAGGAAGGGTTATGCTAAGAACTGAACTACTGGACACAAAGAAACAGAAAGGATTCTTCAAGAAAACCACTAGAGCTAGTAAAACAATTCAGAGTACAAGATCAACAAACAAAAAGCAATTGTGTTTCTATATACCTTTGGATTACAATGAACAATCTGAAGAAGAAATTAAGAAAATAATTTCATTTACAATAGTAACTAAAAGAATAAAATATCTAGGAATAAATTTAACCAATGATATAAAAGAAAACTACACAACACTGCTGCAAGAAATGAAAGAATACCTAAATAAATGGCACGATATCTATGTTTATGTATTGAAAGAGTTAATATTGTTAAGATGTCAATACTACCCAAAACAATCTGCAGATTCAGTGCAATTCCTATCAAAATTTCAGCAGCCTTTTTTGCAGAAATGGAAAAGTCAATTTTCAAATTAATTTGGGGAGGGCATGAATAAACAAAACAATTCTGAAAAAAAGTTAGAAAATTAACACTTCCTGATTTCAAAACATATGACAAAGCTACAGTAATCAAAACAGTATGGAACTTGAATAACAATAGCCAAATAGACCAATAGAAAAGAACTGAAAGTTCAGAAATAGACTCACCATCTATGACCAATAGATTTTTGACAAAGGTGTCACAAGTATACACAATGAGGAGAGAACAGTCTCTTAAACAAATGGAGCCAGGGAAATTGGATGTCCACATGTAAAAGAATAAAATTGGGCCCCTACATCACTCTTACATAAAACTTACATCAAAAATGATCAAAGATCTAAATATAAGAGTTGAAACTATAAAATGCCCAGAAGATAATACAGAGGAAATTTTCATGACTTGGGATTCAGCAATGGATTCTTAGATATGACACCAAAAGCACAAGTGACAAAAGAATCAACAGATAAATTTGACTTCATTAAGATTAAAAATTTTTGTGCTTCAAAGTTTATCAAGAAAGTGAAAAGAAAATCTACAGAATGTGAGAAAATAGTAGGAAAGCACATATCTGATAAGAGTTTAATATTCAAGACATATTTTAAAGAAACTTCTACAATACAACAACAAAAAGGCAAATATCCTAATTTAAAAATGGGCAAAGGAGAGGCAGGGCAACGTGGAAGCACAGTGAGGTGTGGGATTTAGTTAATCCTCCAGAGCAACCTGTACATAGCCAGGAATAGTACAGAAAAACTGTTAGGGTGTGGGGGCACATCCGTGACTGGACACACAGCATACACCAGTCTGGACCATGTGGAACAGCTGAGACCCCACACAGAACTATAAGTCTCCCAAGCCATGGAGGCTGGCACCCCTTCCTCACAGGCACAGCAGGCTGGTTCCCTGAGGGGAAAGGAAACAAACTTTACTAGTAGCAAGATTTTAGCTCAACCAAGCTCCAATTGTGGAATAAACAAATTCTGACTAATGAAAATAGGCTCCCAGCACAGATAAACCTAGAATAAGCACTAAAGGAACCAGGTGTATTAGGCCCAGCAGAGAGGACATGGGGCTGATGGAAAAAAAGCAGAGGCTTTTTTAGTTGGGCAGCACAAAATATTGGAAAATGGCTGGACACTAAGAAAAAGGGAAACATAGAGCCTGGGTACACACAGAGCCACATACCAACTCATGCTCTTGACTGGCAGAACCAGGGAGCAGGGGTCCAGCTCTGAAAAGGCTTTTTGCTTTTTTTTAACATCTTAACAGATAAAGGTGCAAGCACTCTCAAGATCCAGCACTGCCCCCAGACAAGGGCAGAACTAAGGAATGTCTGAGAGACAAAGTAACTAGACAGGTGAAAGGAGTTAATTCCCTAAAGGGCATATCTTCCCCAAGTAAGGGAGGTCAGGGTCCAGCCCAGGTGGAGGTCCACCTTCAGATAAGTCAGGCCCCAGGGGCTGGAAAACAGAAGAAATCAAAGCCTGCCTTGTACTGTAGTCTTGGTCTCAAGCACACCCTTAGCAGGAAGAGTCTGCTGAAATTAAAGGCACCACATCACCTTACACTGGTGGAAACCTGTGCGCTGAAAAATGCCACATGCTGGGCAGGACAGGAAAAGCACAGAATCTAAAAGGCTTCACAGGAAAGTCTGACAACCTACTGGGTCCTACCCTCAGGGAAAACTGATGCTGGCTACTCTCTCCTCCTGAAATGTGGACCTGTCTGGTCAGGGAAAATCTGACTGGGGTCAGTGATTGTGGCAGTTAGATTCAGTTGTCAACTTGGCCAGGTGAAGGCACCTAGTTCTGTTGCTGTGGACTTGAGTCAGTGGTACCGTGAACCTCATCTGTTGCTAAGCACATCTGCAGTCGGTTAGGAGGCATGCCTGCTGCAATGAATGACGTTTGACTTAACTGGCTGGTGCTTAAATGAGAGAGTGCAACATAGCACAGCCTAAGCAGCTTGACCTTCCTCATCTCAGCACTTGCAACTTAGCCCAGGCCTTTGGAGGTGCAGAAAGGAATCACCCTGGGAAAAACTGTCATAACCCAGAGGCCTGGAGAGAAGGCCAGCTGAGACCATCCTGTGCCTTCCCACGTAAGAAAGAACCTCAGTGGAAAGATAGCTGCCTTTCCTCTGAAGAACTAACAAAATAAATCCCCTTTCATTAAAAGCCAATCTGTCTCTGGTGTGTTACATTCCGGCAGTTAGCAAACTAGAACAGTGATATTTGAGGAGACCTTCCTCAAAAAAAAAGGCCCCATATAGGCAGGACAAGAAACAGAAAAACAAGAGCTGAAAAATTCTGATCAGTTAAACAGAACCTATGCTAGAGGTCTAGAATAAGTTGAACTGGATGTCAAAGAACGGATAGAGAACAAAGCCATCCAGCAAGAAAACCCTAGGTAAAAGAATGAAACTAACCTCAAGAATAAACTAATTAAGGAAATCAAGTGCCTAGACACCAGCAGAAAGTTAACAAGTCATACTAGGAAAATCCAAGCTATGGCCCAGTCAAAGGAACAGCCAACACTTCAAATGAGATACAGGAGTTTAAACAACTAATTCAGGATGTTCAAACAAGCATACAAAATCTCATCAAAAATCAAATCAATGAGTAGACATCTTTACCACATAGTTGGAGACTTCAATTCCCTGCTCTCATCAATGGATAGACCATCTAGACAGAGGATCAATAAGGAAACAGACACTTTGAATAATACAATAAATGAACTAGACTTAACAAACATTTGCAGAACATTAAACCCCAAAACAGCAGAATACACAATTTTTCTCAAGTGCTCATGGATCATTCTCAAGGATAGACCATATGCTGGGTCACAAAACAAGTCTCAATAAATTTTAAAAGACAAATCATACAAGACACTTTCTTGTATCATAATGGAATGAAGTTGGAAATCAATAACAGACGAGGGTCAGAAAAGTCACAAATATATGGAGGCTAGACAACATACTCTTATACAAACTGTGTCAAGGAAGATAATACAGTAGAAATCAGGAAATATCTTGTGGTAAATGAAAATGAAAACACAGCATATCAAAATTTGTGGGATGCAGTAAAGGCAGTGCTGAGAGGGAAATTTATTGCCTTAAATGCCTATAATAAAAAAAAAGAAAGAGCAAAAATCGAGGAATTAACTGTTCACATAGAAGAACCAGAGAAAGAACAGCAAACTAACCCCAAGGCAAACAAAAAGAAAGAAATAATGAAGGTCAGAGCAGAAATAAATGAAATTGAGAATATGAAAGCAATCGAGATAATCAACAAAACCAGAAGTTGGTTCTTTGAAAAAATCAATAAAATTGATGGACCCTTAGCTAGATTGACAAAAAAAGAGAAAAGATGCAAATAAATAAAATCAGAAATGGAAGAAAAGACATACCACTGTCCTCACAGAAATAAAGGAGGAATGAGAGGCTACTATGAGCAACTATATGTTAATAAAGTAGATAACATAAATGAAATGGACAACTTCCTAGAAAGGCATGAACAACCAACATTGATTCGAGAAGAAATAGATGACCTCAACAAATCAATCACAAGTAAAGAGATTGAATCAGTCCTGAAGAAACTCCCAAAAAACAAAAACCCAGGACCAGATGGCTTCACATGTGAATTCAACCAAGCATTCAAGAATTAGTACCAATCCTGCTCAAATGCTTCAAAAAATTGAAGAGGAGGGAAATTTCTAACTCACTCTAAGAAGCCAACATCATCCTAATACCAAAGTCAGACATGAAAAGAAAATTACAGACCAATCTCGTCAATGAATATAGATGCAAAACTCCTCAACAAAATACCTACAAATTGAATCCAGCAGCACATTAAAAGAATTATACACCATTACCAAGTGGAATTTATTCCAGGTATGCAAGAAAACCAATTAATGTAATGTAATATATGATACTAATAAGCCAAAGCAGAAAACCACATGATCATCTCAATTGACACAGAAAAGACATTTGACAAAATTCAACATCCTTTCTTGATGAAAACACTCCTAAGGATAGGAATAGAAGGGAATTTTCTCAACCTGATAAAGGGAATATATGAAAAACCCACAGCTAACATCATCCTCAATGGGGAAAGACAGAAAGCTTTTCCTCTAAGATCAGGAACAAGAAAAGGATGCCCACTGTCACAACTGTTATTCAACATTGTGCTGGAAGTTCTAGTCAGAGCAATTAGACAAGAAAAAGAAATAAAAAGCATCCAAATTGAAAAGGAAGAAGTAAAACTCTCACTATTTGCAGATGACATGATACTATATGTTGAAAATCCTGAAAAATCCACAGCAAAGCTACTACAACTAATAAATGAGCACAGCAAAGTGGCAGATACATCCAAAAATCAGTAGTGTTTCTATACACCAGTACTGAGCAATCCAAGGAGGAAATCAAGGAAAAAATTCCATTCACAATAGCAACCAAAAGGATCAAATATTTACAAATAAATTTAAGGATACAAAAGACCAAAACACAGAAAACTACAAGAAATTGCTAAAAGAAATTATGCAGGACTTAAATAAATGGAAGGGTATACTGTGTTCATGGATTGGAAGACAAAACAAATGGTTAAAATGTAAATTCAACCCAAATTGATAAATAGATTTAATGCAACACCAATTAAACTGCCAACAACTTACTTTGCAGAAATAGAAAAGCCAATAACCAAATTTATTTGGAAAGGCAGAGTGTCTTGAAAGCTAAAAATATCTTGAGAAGGAAAAATGAAGTGGGAGGTCTTACACTACCTGACTTTAAAGCATATAACAAAGCTACAGTGGTCAAAACAGCATAGCGCTGGCATAAAGATAGATATACTGAACAATGGAATTGAATTGAGTGTTCAGAAATAGACCCTCTCATCTATCGACAATTGATCTTTGATGAGGTGATCAAGCCAACCCACCTGGGACACAGCAGCCTTTCAATAAATGGTGTTTGGGGAACTAGATTTCCATACACAAAAGAATGAAAAATTATCCATATCTCACACCTTATACAAAAATTAACTCAAAATGGATCAAAGACCTAAATATTAGAGCAAAGACACAAAATTTTAGAAGAAAATGGAGGGAAATATCTTTAAAATCTTGCAATAGGAGGCGGTTTCCTAGACCTTAATACACCCAGAGCACAAGCATTGAAAAAAGAAATAGATAAATGGGATCTCCTCAAAATTAAATACTTTAGTGCCTCAAAGAACTTTGTCAGGAAAGTAAGAAGGCAGCCAACTCAATGGGAGACAATATTTGGAAACTACATAGCAGATAAGGGTTTAGTACCCAGAATACATAAAGAGATTCTCCCACTCAACAACAAAAAGATAACCCGATTAAAAAATGGGCAAAAGACACGAGCAGATACTTTTCAGAAGAAAAAATACAAATGGCTAAAAGGCACAATGAAAGATGCTCAAATTCACTGGCTATTAGGGAAATGCAAAACAAAACCATGAGATTTCATCTCATACCCACTAGAATGGCCATTATCAAAAAAACAGAAAACAACAAGTTCTGGAGAGGTTGCAGAGAAAAAGGCACACTTATCGACTGTTGGTGGGAATGTAAAATGGTACAACTGCTCCAGAAGGCAATTCGGCAGTTCCTCAGGAACCTAAGTATAGAATTGCCATATAACCCAGTAATTCCATTACTAGGCATATATTCAGAGGAACTGAAGGCAAGGATACAAACAGATATTTGCACGCCAATGTTTAAGGCAGCATTATTTACGACTGCCAAGAGACAGAAACAGCCCAAATGTCACTGAACAGATGAGTGGCTGAACAAGCTGCGGTATATACATACAATGGAATATTATGTAGTTGTAAGACAGAATAAAGTCACGAAGCATGTGACAACATAGATGAATCTGGAGGACATTATGTTGAGTGAAATTAGCCAGAAACAAAAGGACAAATACTGTATGGTCTCACTAATAGAGACTAAGATTAACTCAAGAACTAACATTAATGAGTGAACTTTGAGAGTTGAAGTTAAGAATATAGATCATCAGGAGATAGAAATAAGGTTGAGATTGGGCACTTGGTGCTGAAGGAATACAGATTGTGCAACAGGACTGATTGTAAAATTCAGATGTATAAAAATTCAGAAAAATGGATAGTACAATACCTGATTGTAGCACAATAATATAAGCATACTGAATGAAGCTGAATGTAAGTATGATTGAAACCAGAAGGAAAGACAGAGGATAAAGACTGAGACGGTATAACTTAGGAATGTCTAGAGTGGACAATGATGGTGATTAAATGTACAAATATAAAAACATTTTTGCATGAGGGAGAATAAGTGAATGTCAACGTTACAAGTGTTGAAATGGATGGTATACAGGAAAAAAGTACAATCAGTGCAAGCTAGGGTCTATAATCAACAGTAACACTGTAACATGCATCCACTGAAAACAATAAAGGCATTGTGCCGAAACTAAATGTCAATAGGCAGTGGGGGGCAGGGGGGAAGACATGGATTCTTTGTGGAAGAAAAAGAAATATCTTCATACAGATTATGGTAGCGAGGTCATGTCTATATACTTAAGGTGGATTGTATGATGTGTGAATAAACTGTTTAAAAATGAACAGAGATAAATAAATACTAGAGAAAATATGGAGAAAGAGGTGTACCTATTCACTGTTGGTAGGGAAACTGAGAAGTACAGCCTCTTGGAAGGCAATGTGGTGGTTCCACAGGAAGCTAGGGGTGGGTTTGACATATGATCCTGCAACCTGTTGCTCCGTATATCCCTGGAGAAACTCAGTGTGGGGATAGGAATGGACATTTACACACTGTTGTTTATAGCAGAAGTGTTCACAATCCACAAAGGATAGAGGTGGCCTAAGGGTACAACAACTGAGGGAAGGAAGGAGGAACTGTGGTATTTACATACAAGGAACAACTGAGTAGCTGCAAGAAAGAATGAATTTGTGAGGCATGTAACTAGCAGAATGAACTTTAAGGACTGTATGTTTAATGAAATGGCAAAAACAAAAAGATAAATATTATCATGCCTCACTCATATGTGTTAACTATAATATACAAACTCGGTAAATTGAAATCGAGAGCATGGGTTATCAGCTTGGCGCCTACTGTAAAGGGTCCTAGATTGTAAGTGCTTACAGCAGTCACATATATTCAGGAGTTGTAATTTATTTCTAAATTCTGAGATACTGAACTGTTTGTATTTAACCTGGTCGTGCCCAGAAATTTCAGGTATTTATGTGATACCTGACCTCAGAGTTAGAGCTCTAAAGCTATGAAATTCAGCAGGACTTTACCCATACAGGAATTGTTTAAAAAGCTGAAAAAGGGATCAGACTTTGAGTAGAGATATGAATGAAGCTGATCTGGAGAGGACTAAGTTAAATCAAAATGCAGGGTAAAGGATGATAGGGTCCATAATTTAAAACTTCAAGTTCTATGTGAGACCAAAGGGAGAGACGTTAATTTGTGTAAAATTTATATTTTGGGTAGCACATTACCTAATTTAACTGTATAGTCAGTTTAATTAAACCCCATAAGTACATGAAATCTTGAATAGGGCATGAGATTTTGCTGGTTTGTCCAGGTTAGTGTGATGCCGGGTATATCCCAGAGTAATTTCAGCAGCGAATAAAGAAGTACTTGCAAAGTCCCCTTGGGGAACTGGGGAGAAAGGAGGAAATATTCAACTTCCCCATTTGGGAAATCCCTGTTATATTCGCAAACAGTTGGGGCAATCAAATCAATAGGCTGAGCCCTCAATCTTGGGGTTCGCACCTATGAAATTTATTTCTGCAAAGGATAGACTAAGCGTACTTAAAATTATACCTAAGAGTCACCACCAGAGAACCTCTTTTGTTGCTCAGATATAACCTCTCTTTCTAAGCCAATTTGGCATGTGAACTCCCTGCCCTCTCCGCTATGTGGGACATGACTCCCAGGTATATAAATCTCCTTGGCAAAATAGGACAGAATTCCTGGGGATGGGATGGGACCTAGAACCATGGGATTGAGAAAGCCTTCTTGACCAAAAAGGGGAAGAGAGGAATGAGACAAACAGTTTCAGTGGTTGAGAGATTTCAGAGTCGAAAGGTTATCCTGGCAGTTATTCTTATGCAATATATAGATAACTCTTTTTAGTTTATGGTGCTTTGTAGTGGCTGGAGGGAAGTACTGAAACTGCTGAGCTGCATTCAGTAGCCTTGATTTTTGAAGATGATTGTTGATAAAGCTATTGATACAGCTTTTACAATGTGACTGTATGATTGTGAAAACCTTGTGTCTGATGTTTCTCTTATCCAAGGTATCAACAGATGAGTTAAAAAAAAAACATGGATTAAAAAAAATAAATAAATAATGGGGGGGTTAAAGGATTAAGTAAATTGGGTAGGTTGAAATACTAGTGGACAATGAGAGGGAGGGGTAAGGGTATGGCATATATGAGTTTTTTCTTTTTCCTTTTTATTTCTTTTTCTGGAGTAATGCAAATATTCTAAAAATGATCATGGTGATGAATATACAGCTATGCAATGGTAATGTGAGCCATTGATTGTATGCCGTGTGCGCTGGTTTGAAAGGATTTATGCACCCTAGAAAAGCTATGTTTTAATCCTAATCAATCTTGCGGGAGCAATGGTTTCTTCTAATCCCCATTCAGTACTATAGGTTGGAAACTTGATTAGGTTATCTCCATGGAGATGTGACTCAATCAGTTGTGGGTATTAAACTTGATTAGATGGAGATGTGTCACCACCCATCCTATATGGGTCATGGTTTGCTGGAATCCTATAAAAGAGGAGATATTTTGGAGAAAGTTTCAGAATGATGGGAGAATGAAGAGAACAGAGGGAGAGAAACAGAGCAGAGTCAAGAAAATAACAGAACCACAGAGTCCGCCAGCCAGCAACCTTTGGAGATAAAGAAGGAGAACATCCCCAGGGAGCTTAATGAAGCAAGCGGTCTGGAGAGGAGGCTAGAAGATATTGCCATGTTCACCAAGTGTCCTTCCCCAGCTGAGAGAGAAATCCGAAACTTCATCAGCCTTCTTGAACCAAGGTATCTTTCCCTGGGTGCCTTATATCAGACATTTCTATAGACTTGCCTTACTTGGGACATTTCCACAGCCTAAAAACTGTAAACTAGCAACCTATTAAATTCCCCTTTTTAAAAGCCATTCTGTTTCTGCTTATATTGCACTCCAGCAGCTAGCAAATTAGAACACCATGTATGGACTGTATGTGTGTGAAGATTTCTCAATAAAAATGTTTTTTTAAATGGTCAAAGGAATTGAACAGACATTTTTCCAAAGAAAATATGCTCCACATCCTTAGCCATTAGAGAAATACCAAACAAAAGCACAAGAGACCATTTCATCTCCACAGGATAGCTGTTTAAAAAGAAATAGAAAGTATTGAAGATAACATGGAGAAATTGGAACGCTAATGGACTATCAGTGGGAATGTAATGGCACAGAAAATAATATGGAGGTTCCTCAAGAAGTTAAATACAGATTTACCACTTCACCTGGCAATTCTACCCCTAGGTTTATACTCAAAGAAAGTGAAATCGGGGTCTCAGACAGATACTATACACCAATGTCCATAGCAACATTATTCACAATAACCAGGAAATGGAAACAACCCGTATGTCCATTGCTAAATTAATGGAAAAACAAATGTGATCTGTGCACACATGGAATATTATTCAGCCATGAGAGGAATGAAATTCTAAGACATACTGCAAAACGGATGCCCTTGAAATATGGCACGATTATCACTTATGTGAAATATCTAGCAATCATAGATTTGTAGGCAGAAAGAAGACTAGCGATGGGAAGTGAGAAGGGACAGTTTCTTCTTGGTGGGTATAGAGTGTTTATAAATAGAAATTTACGTTTAAAAAAAAATTCTAGAAATGTATGCAGCAAAGTATTACACTAATTACCTGTGGAAAGGAGAGAGAAAATGGGAGTGGATAAGGAAGGACCTTAGTTTGCTCATATATTTTTTACTCTCTGAATCTTACAAAGAATATATTTTTCTATTGCTTATATAAGCTTTAAAAGAAAAATGAAAAGAAAATGATAAAAACGGACCACCTTTCATCCCAATGTGAAATGAAAGATAAGAAACCACACTACCAATGCAAACATTATTTCAAAGTTTCCACATATTTTCAACGACTTATTTATCTGCTTTTAATTATATATTAAAGACACTTCCCCTCAAACACTAATAGTTGAAATAAACAGGTTCTAGTATCTATTATTTTTATCTTTCTTAATAACTACTTTTTACATTTTTTCACTTTTTACATTTAAAATTGAATTTCAGAATGCCTTCAGATTATATGTAATTTTGTTGACCCACCTGGGAAATGAATACCTGTTTGAGTTGTACTAAGGAAGTAATGATGATATTCACAATAAGGAATCCACTAGAAAGTACTAAATTGAAATGGAAATGATCAAAATTTCCTACTTTGGAGAGTGCATCATTAATAAACTCTTTCTCCTTTTTTAAACTGTTTATAACCTAAAGATTTAACAATTATATCAAATTTTTCATATGTCTTCTTATTAAAGCATGTATTTTTTCTTAACACTAATTAAAATAATTCATTTTGTTATTTCTTACTACAAAAAAGATTAAAACTAATATTGATTTTTATGCTTTTAACAAAAGCTGTGACCTAACACAAATTATTTAATTTTTCTGTGCTTCAGTTTTCTCAGTTGTATATTGAGAATAGTAATATTCACATCATAAAATTATGGGGATGACCAAGGTTCGTAACATATAAAGCTTATGACAAGATACTCAATAAGAGGTAAGGAGTTATTTAAATTGACATTAAGATACACACACATGCACACACGACCATCATTAGCCATTACTGTTTGCCCAGACAGCCAGTAGGGAAACCGCGTGGAATTCCTACCCCGGAAGTTAATTGTGTGGGAAGAATGAATGCGCTTGCGAATGGCCTCTAGGGTGTTCCTTGTAACTTTCAGAAGTGCATCTGCGTTTTGATGGTTGAAATGAGAAAGCAACTCGCAGGCTTCTTCCTCCAGCATTTCACTGTCTTTCTTCTTTCTCTTCATGATGATCAAAGGCAAGAGGCCAGGCCCTTCACTGGCATTAAGGGAAGGGGCCAAGCTGTCAGGTTTTCCATCTCCTTTAGCTGTTCCAAGATGAAAAAGAGAGAAAACCATACTTTGCAATTAAAGGTAAGAAAATTAAGATAAATCACATGCAAGTATGTTAGAAAACAGCACCATCAAAAGGTGGGAAGAGGAAATCAGGGTACAAGATGGGCTGATGGAAGCCTCTTTTCTCTTTGTGAAGAAACAGCCAACAAGAGAAGCTGGAGCTATAACTGAAAAAGCTGGTATGCTCTCTTTAATCAATAGCATGAAATCTTTGGGGAATAACTTCCCTTCTCTGTCTCCTCTGTCCCATGGGAGATTTGCTCTGGTCTAGATGCTTTCCAAGGGGGTTTCCAATCTATGACTCATCCTACTCTATTAACAAGGTGAAGTCAGGCACAACAATACCAAATTGCAAAGGGAACCAACAAGGCCTAGTGCCATGCACATATTTGTGACATTAAAAATAATGGAAAGAATCAAACATATCTCATTATGTGCAGAATCATACTTTCAGATATATAAATACAATTATAAAATTGGAAGGGTGTTTGCAAAAGTGTGAAATTAATTGCTAAATAGAAAATGAAATATAATTTTCCATGAGTGTCCTTGAAAAATAAAGCTCTCCCACTACCCTTTTCTTACCTAAATGTTCACTTTTTGAATCAACTCTTTTCTCACTGGATACTTTTTCATTTTCTTCTTTAGATGGAACTTCCACATTCAGCAACATATTTATTAGTTCATTGACTGCTTCTTCCACCAATGAGCTTTTAAAATGGAGTATCTGAGCCCCATTTACACAAAGGTCCTATAAAAAAAAATTAGCACGGTGTCATATTTGTTAAACTCTTGGGAGTACCTCAGTCATGGTAGCAACACTTGGGTTCAGCTTCCCAGTAAGGTTTTAACTCCAACTAAATGCTTGGCCATACTCTTGACTCTAACCCAAATAAGACATTCTGTTAAGGAATGTGTTCAACACAAGAGAACCAAATGGAGGAGAGTGAATGGGCTATTATTACACTTACTTCTCCTGCAGTGGAGGAAATAACTCTAAAAGTTATCAGCAGCCTCAGTTCCCATGATGTTACCTTCATATCACATAAATAGGCTTCAAATAGCCTTCCTTCTTTCTTACCCTTCCCAACAAGCCATAATTATCTCCTAATTTCAGAGGTGTGTTCCTCCTCTCTAACTGCATTGCACATTTCACAAGAATAAGATTTCATAAAATATAAACTATATATATATAAACTATTATGGAGCATTCTGCACAATTCTGTAGAAGATATATAGCTGGATAATAATAAAGAAGGAAGAGGAGGAGGAGATAGGTAGTAGGTGGGTAGACAGATGGATGGACAGATGGATAGGTAGATGACGGATGAAATATGGATGGGCAAATGCATGATGGATTGTGGATGGATTGATGTGCTGTGGACAGAGTCAGTGACTTACCACTGATTTGGGAACAAAAAAAAAAGAATGCCCATAAAATAATGGATACTGTCAATTGACCACAGCCCCTCATACCAAGTTTCACCAATATTTATCTTGAGTGTCTTTAATATGCTCATAGACTATGCAGTCCAAACACCAGCCTCATGGTTCTTTCACCTCCTTACCACCAAAGGCCCTCACCTCCACTCTATTCCCTCAGGACATATGGCATCCATTTTGTAGTAATAGTTTCATCAAAATGCCCCCTTTGTCAAAAACAACACATCCAAGAAGGTGCCTCAACACATCCTGCTTTGTTTCACAACACACAGGAATCACACCCTAGATCTTAAAATCTACCAAAAGGGTCTGCCTTCAAAATCCTGAGTAGCCTTTTTCTTGTCGAATCAATGTGGCACTCCATCACTTCTCATTACCTGCTCAGCAGACCAGGAGCCCTCTAATAACCTTGTTACTTCCAGATCTTTTCTCCCCTATTCCCCTGATTCATGACTCCTCATTTCAACCAGTTATGTTCAATAAACTTGTCTCCACCACTCCCTAAGCCTTCCATGGCCACCACCCAGGAGAAGCCCAAGCGAGATGACCCAGTTCATCCCTGTTCTTCACTCGCGCACACAGGCAGTTGCCACACAGATGTTTGGTGATGGAATTCATGTTCTCCAACTGCAACTGGACCCCAGTGTCACCCAAGAATTATTCTACATGCCACAGTCACTTTTCTCTGCCAGGCTCCAAAAAGTCTATGTCCTCAAATCCCTGTGTTCTCAAATCTTCACCACCATACTCAGGAAATGACATTGATTTCTATAGCACAAAGCATATGGAGGCTGCTAAGTAAAAAAGCATGACTGCTGGGAGTGACCCCTTTTCTGAGAAGTAACAGAGACTTTCTAAAGACTTAAAAATAAAAGTGGGGGTGCACGGGTGGTTCAGTGGTAGAATGCTCGCCTTCCATGTGGGAGACTGGGTTCCATTCCCGGACCATGCACCCCAAAAATAATAATAATTATTATTATTATTAAAAAATAAAAGTGGGAACTTTCTTTAAGAAATGGAATGCACCCTGAAAAAGCTGCAGTTTAAGTAACAATTGGAAGTGAACTAGTTTCAGTCTAATAGAAATTGCCTACCAGAAATAAACAAATATACTGTAATAACCAGTCAGTGATCATTCCTCCTTTTGTAAGACCCTACTTTATAATAAAGAACCTAAATGTCAACCAATCATTATAATTTCCCTTTTGGAAATCCCCTAGTTTCCTTTATAAGCTAATTCAGTTTGCTAGCGATTTTGAGACTCTTCAATTTGAGCTCCCTGCTTGAGCAGTTTCTTCTTCAATAAACCCATCATATTGATTATTATTGGTGCCTCAGTTTCTTTTGACAAGTCTACAACATGGGGACTCACCCAATTCCTTGATCCCACACATTCAGCCAGAAAATACATCTGTCTTCATCATTAACCTCTTCTCATCCATTTCAGTGAATCCAACATTTCTCCAACTATTGAAGGATATTCCCACAACCTGGATACTGAATAGAGCCCCCTGTTTCCCCAGAGACCATGTCATACCAACTACTCCATTCATTTCTTTGTCTTCCTCTTGATTTTCCCCCTCATCATATCAATATATTCAATGTACTACAATACTACATTTTCCACCAGCTACTATAACAGCAGATTTATACCTCAGGACCTTTGCACTTCTTGTTTCACCTTCCTGAAATATTCATCTCCAAACGTTCTCATATGAATTACTTTCTTATTCCTTCTGTTCAGACATAACCACAGAACTCATTCCTGATCACTGACATAAAATAGAAACTCTTTATCAGGTATTCCTTTTTCCCATTGTCACCTTAATTTTCCTCCATTGAACTTTTGTCACCATCTGACATATTAGTTGTTTATTGGGATTTTTTGTTTTTCTGTATTCTCCACTTGAAAATGGGCTCCATGTTTTGTTCACTACTGTTCCCCCAGCAGTGGTTTGCATTAGGAGCTTGACAAAAGTTGTTGAAATAATAGATAAATTATAAATAGGCATTTTTAAGGAAAATCACTCACTTGTATCAGTAACCAAAAAATGCAAATTAAAATATTTCTATGTTTTTGTCTATTAAGTTCAAATGTGTAACTTATAATAAAACAGTATTGGTTGGAAGGTAGTAAAATTGGTTCTGTTGCATTGTTGACATCATCCTTTTGAAAAGTAATTTAGCTGCAAACATCAAGAGACATGAAATGAAGCCAACTCTTTTACCTAATAATCTCACTTTGGGGAGGAAATGATCCTAAAGGGAGAAAAATATTGATAGATAAATAGATTCACTACATTGTTTTTCAAAACAATAAAACTTTGGACACCATCAAAATGTGCAGCAATAAAGGACTGATAATTATAGTACTTCAATGTAATAGAATACTATGCCGTTAATTATAGTACTTCAGTGTAACAGAATACAATCCAGGCATCATTACAATGGTGAGTGTGAAAGCCATGTAGAAACATGAAAAATATTTTATGAAGAAATGTTAACTTGGAGGAAAAAGCATAATTCAAAATCCATTGTATGTGCAATAGATTTCACAACTTTATTAAAAGGCATGTAAGTAGGCAATGCACCCAAATTACAGTGGCAGCATATTAGTAATAATGTTACTTTTTTCCATATTTTAAACATTTAAAATTTATGTTTAGATTTCACAGAAATGCCTTTTTTATAAAACAATCATCAGAATAGGGGTAATATGAAAACTATAGAGCCAAGCAATTTTTCAGAGGAGCAGAATATAATAAAAATTAGCAGGAGGGTCGAGGGAAACTCTTAGGATTACCCACAGTCGGTGAGTGTGAGGAGAGAGAGGAATCAAAATTTTCTAAAATGCAGAAACAAAACTTTGATTACATAATAATAATGTAACATAAACTAAAGATTACCATATGTGCAGAAAAGGGGGAGCACAGCAGGGCTGAGATTGTTTGCAAGGTTGGCCCATGGCTGGAATCTGGTAACTTGAATTTCGGGAATGTTCCCTAATTGATAAGGATAGTTTACTGTGCCTAAACTGCTTGTTCAAACAATGTGGCTTATGCTGAACAACTGCTTTCCCTACAGGAGTCTGAAGTTTGGTACCTTTCAGACAGAGGGTGCCTACATGACCAGCCCTACAAAACACGTGAGAGCATAGTCTCTAGTAGAACTCCCTGGGTAGAAATGTCACAAACGTTACTGCAATTTCATCACTGATGATACGGCAACTCAGTGTAATACCTCAGGAGAGGAAGAAAGCCCCAAGAAGCCTACATGTGGCTCTGTCTGTGTCTTTTTGCCTTATGGTCTGGCTGTTTCCTTACTATGTCATTGTAATAAATCTTATCCATGACTACAACTACATGCTGAGTTCTGTGAGTCTTTCTATTGGGGTGGTCTTGGGGTCCCTAAGACACCATATTAAAATTATCATTGAAAAGTTCTTACCATCAGGACAGCTATCGGAAACGTTATAAATAATGTTAATGTGATATTCCCAAAGGGGAACCTCACAGTACAACAATGATCTTAATCCTGGCACAGGGAAAGAACTGTCTTATTTGCAAATATGTTTGAGAAATAATGGGTTCAAGAAAACTAAGTGGATTGTTTCCCAGAGACCTTTTCAGAGCCTTATCTTAATATGCCAGTGTGCCCTGAATCTCTAAGGGAGAAGGGGGAAAAGGAGTACAGTCTTTACCCTAAGCAGCTTGTAAACAGACATTGCCTTTCCCAGCTTTCCCAAACAGCTCCAGAATTTGGTGCCCCCAAACACCAGTTTGGGAAATACTTCTCTACAGAAACGTTTAAACAACAAACCCTATCCAGAAGCTTCTTAAAACAATTGCTTCATTTATTAATCTTAGCTGACAAGAAGCTCTTCTCAAAATAGCTATATTCTTTTAAAAATATGGTAAAATTAGAAATGCATTTCATGGCAATTTTCCACCCATCGATATGAAAAGAAATTATTTGTTTCTCATATCTAAATGACTCCTTAGATACATTACTCTTCATTTTCAAATTATTGTCAGAAGGTTCAGCATTTGAATCGTATCTATCATAGAGCAATCACAGATAGAGAAAAAAATCTAATTTATGTTTCACAAAATGCTTTTTCCTTACAAGAAAATGAATTACAAAAACTGTATTATAAAATTTTTTTTAAAAATCCATCTTCTAATAACCTTTGTCATTTGGAGAAACTCCTCACAGGTAAGCGGTTCCTCCTCAGGGAGCTGGCAAAGAGGCGTGCTGCTCATCTCTTCTAGGGTAGCATGGATGCGGAACTCAATCAAATCATTGACCCTGTCGAGCAGCAACTCCAGGTCCTCTTTGGAAAACACACAAGTGAGAAGTAGAGATTAAGTCATTAAAAAAAAAAAAAATCAATACATGACTAAGTTGCAGTCATAAAATCAGGATTAAAATCTCTCCGTTTACTTATTGAGCACCCAGAAATATTTCTTCGCCTTTCATTTTCTCACACTCTTCTTTTATGTGTCCCTGCTTTCCCTGTCTGCCCAACTCCAGCTCCTACACAGAGACTCGGCTCCAATGTACCTCTCCCAGGAGAATTTCTGTGAATTTGTAGGTCTTAGAGTGGTCCCCAACTCCTGTACTGCCATTGGAAACTGAGCATAATTCCATCTCTACGAACACCATCTCATCTACTCACGTGTCTTACCTTCTTCTAGAACACATCTGTTTCATCCTTAAATCTTTAGCACTTGGCCCAGTGCCTATTACACCATAGGTATTCCATAAATACTATTAAACTGAAATTCTCCAAATTTTTCTTTTACCATTACTATCATAAAGTATATTTTGTGTTGAAGTCGTACTGAGCACTAACATCCTTGGATGAAAAGGCCAATTCTGAAGGATACTAACAATAATCTTACATCAAAATTAAGAATTATGGTTAATGGATTTCCATCTAGAGGGCAAGTACATTTTTTCAATAGATAACATACAATAACATCTCTCCTTTTTATAAGACTATTTCTCCTAGGAAATGAAATTGAAATTGACTACAAAAAGTCAATGATACAGACTTATGATGTAGAAGAGATAATAAACACTTCCTTAAATACCCTTACTTCCTAAAGAATAAAGGCCTAAAACTTCTCTGTCATTTTAAAGCTATCATTAAAGCGGTTACTTATGATCCCTGTTCTGCCTAACAGGCATATTCACTAATAAAAGAGAGCCAACATTTGTATTTAAGCCTATATGTGCAATACAATTTTTTACTATTCCCAAAATGCTTCCATTTCTCATTGACTGATGCTTCAAATCATCTTCAAGGACATCTTTGCACAGATTGCATAAAATCATGTCCATACAAGTCTTGTGTTATTTTGAAGCATTGCCAATTCTCTCTTAAACACATAATACAAATAACCACCCAAAAGCAATAGGGTTGACTCATTAATGCAATAAAGAATCCAACTATCCTTAAGAGTCAATATACTTTGCCTTCCAAAGAAACCTAATCTGTGTTCATTCTTGCTTCCTTCATTTAAAATATAAGAAGAAAATTTAATAGAATCAGAGAACTAAGAACAGTTTATTTAGAAACGATTACCCTGTTTCCAGGCAACTCTGTAATAAAACATCCGAACTGTTAACACTTTAATCCTAATATTCTCTAGGGAAAAAATATCAGTAAAGTCTACTTGGTAGTCTTCTCTAATTTGGTTGCAATAACTCTTATCATGAAGGTTTTATACATTTTTTAAATACCTCCTTCCAGAATTTTAGCCAATTTCCTCTTGTTCTATTTCCTGAGGTGTATTTTGGAAAGAATATTGGTTTAGAGGTAAAGAAACGAGATTCAAAACTCATCCTTACTTCTTATACCTATGAAATCTTAGAAGCCATTTTGTATCTCTGGATCTTAGTTTTTCAACCTTCAAACTGAGGTTCTTATTTAAGATTATTTCTAAAATCTTCTTAATACCTTATAATTCTATGGTTGCCTGATAATACATTTTATACTATTCAAACTTCAAATTGTAATGAGCCTTAACAATACCTCATTCATATCCAAAAACCCCTTTGAATCCAACTCCCAATCTATAAAGAGAAACAAAGTAGGGAGGGGAAGTTCAATGGTAATTCCTTACTCAACCGCCCCCCCAAAAAAAAACAGTTCTTCCACAATATTCTTAAGTGCACAGCACCTTGTAAATGAAATAGCTGGAAACTTCTGAGCATTAAGATATTTGGGAGGTACGGTGAAAAGCTACTGATAAGGCAAACTCTTGACAATTTAGGTCTGTAAATAGATTAGGTACTACTTCAATAGCCACAAACACCAGACCAAGAGAAGGGCCAGAGGATAAACAAGAGAGTGAATGGTGAAGAGATTGATAAAATGAACATTGCAAGAGGCACTGCAAGAGACATCTAGAAGGTAGGCCCAAGAAAGGATGACTCAAAACGAAGTGACAGGAATCAAGGAATGGGAATCAAGGAGTAGGAATAGTGTTATGGAGGTAAATGGAGACTAACTATAGAAAGAACATTTTCAGTTATGAATCTATAAGTCTATGCGTGTCCAGTACACACCCAACAGGGAGAAATACCAAACAAATATAAGAAACTGCTGATGTTCAAGCACTTTGCGCTCAGTGTGGGGAGAAAGATAGAATCATGCCAAACATTAGAAAATGACCAGAATATACAAATACCAGACACTAGTATATTAAAGGCTCTGAAAAGTCCTTCAGAAAAGAAACCTGCTTGGCCTTATTTAACCTGGATTTCCCAGACTTATTTGGGTATGGATGCCTTCTTTGCAACATACCTGTACACATTCTAGGAAATTGTATTTTATGGAATATACCACCTTATGCATATTTTAAAGATTATTATATTTTATGGAATAGACCACCTTACACATATTTTAAAAGAGTGTTATATTTTGGGGGAATATACCACCTTATACATATTTTAAAGAGTA
>PVIY010006306.1:0-88532 GCA_004026745.1 Myrmecophaga tridactyla | reverse complement strand
ATGATAATTATGGTAATGAACTGTTTATGTACATTTGAAAGTGATATTGAATTAGGTAGCTTAGATACATTTGAAAAATATGATATTCAACTTAAAGGCTATTGGAGTAGCATTTACTAAAGACAAATCAAGTTTTGGGAACACATATTTTTAGACCAGAAAACTGATAAACCTAAACTTTGACAGTCAAATTAGAAATGGGAAATTCAGGTGAATATTAGATCTAGTAGATTTCAATACAATCTAAAGGCATTCTAGCACCACTTCCAAATCGGAAGTGTTGGAGGACTATAGTTTCTTCAATCCAAGAACATATCCTCCAATACATTCATTAATAAAAAGTAGGATTTCCAAAGTGTTTAATATTCATTTCTTTGTCCTTCTAAATGTCTTTGTGAAGTAGGATGGGAATTCTAAAGATAAGAGGATAGAAGACTTAGGCAAAAAGAAAATCTCAGACGAACTCTGAATCACATTCCCCAATCATATTACAAGGACACTGTATGGGGCAGTCCTGAAATCACCATCCCAAGGCCATGCTGCGTGACTGCAGGATGGGATGTGCTGGAAGGAGAAGCACCCACTGTGACCTATGAGAAGCCCTTGTGAGAGGATTGCTCCAGTGCATTCCCCATCAGAAGGGTACATCCTTCATCTTGCACTCATTATCAATCCAAGGGTCATGTAAAATGATCAGTTGGGGATTTTTCTCTTCAGAAGATGCCAGCAGCATCTGAATTTCCTCATCAAAGGAAGACATATCCAGCCTGGGAAAACAGAGATACAATTTCCTTTACCTCACACATGAATATGTGCCTCTTTACACCCCAGTGCCTACTTCTGTTTCATTCTAATCAAGTAGGGACTAGGAGAAGTATACTAAATTTGAAGAGAAAGCACAATTCTTTCCAATAGAATAGGACTACTCTGATTTACATGGTGTGATGACAGATCTATATAATGCATTTGTCAAGGAGTCAGGGTTTTAGTAAAAAAAAAAAAAAGTTAGGTAAAAACAACAACTTCCATTAATTGGATGTTTATAAGCCAAAGTTCACTATCCACTGCTACCTATACATATCTTTGCTTTTGAAAAACTTAGGTACTGAATTGTGTTCTATTCTAAAACATAAAGAGTAGAGAGGTTAGTATGATGAATCCCGTATACCCATCACAGCTTCAACAATTAATTCATAGTCAGCCTGTTCCATTTATACTCTCACCCACTTTTTGTGATACAATTTAAATGCAAGGCATAATTTCACCAATACTTCAGACAAGAGACATTCTTGTTTATTCTTGCTGTTTCCAGTTCCTTCCATGTAATTGTCTCTAAACCAACTTCATCAAAGATGGTTTCCATGGTCACCAACAATTTATCAAATCCTTTTGTAAATGCTGTCTTACCCAATCAGCATAGGATATCATTAATTATACCTTATTCTTGGAAATATTTCCTTCCCTTAGCTTTTGCGACACCGTTCCTTCCTGGCTTTACTGCTCCCTCTCTGGTTGATGCTTCTTGTCTTACATGTTTTGTGTCTCTCTTAACTCTTTATAACCTCTAAATTTCAGGCCTGTGGCTCTTCTACTATCTCATCAGTCAAACCTTCCCCCACCCCAACAGCTTCCACCTGCCTTGCCCAATTCTGTTCACCTAACCCAGGTACTTCTCAGCATCTCACACATCATTGTGAGATTGGTGTATGTATTCTTGGTATACAAGAAGATGCATGAAGGCAGGGATGTGAAACGTTTTGTTCATAGCCACATCCTCAGCACGTCACTCAGGACTTGGCATACAGCATGTGTTCAAATATTCATTCTACAGATATTAAATATTTATACTCTAAAAGCAAATATAATGTTCAGAAAAAAATCAACTGCTACTCTTCAGCGGCTCCATTTCTGGGTTGGGATTCTGCTTCAGGCCTTCATGAACTCTCCCCAACTCTGAGCTGGGGCTGTGTTTTATGGTTGGTAAAAGTAGGAGATGGTGTTTATAAGAAAGCAGTGGTTCCCACCTGGGGATGATTTTGCCCATCAGGGGACATTTGACAATGTCTGGAGGCTCTACTGGCTTCTACTGGGTAGTGGCCAGGGATGCAGCTCAACATCCTACACTGCCCAGCATGGTCCCACTCCAAGGAGCTCTGCAGCTACACGTCAGTCATGCTGAAGCTGTGCAGAGTGGTCACAGATGACTCATCCCCAGGGCAAACAGCATCCACTCACCCGAGCACCTGCAGGGAACAGTCTGGGTGGTTCAAGGCCTCACATAGCACCAGAGCCCCATCATGATCCAAGGGGATGGAGTGTAGACTCAGATGCCTCAGTGTTTTGCAGATGGTGAGAGCAGAGGCAAAGTCCTCACAGCAGGCGCTGGTGAGCCTACACCTGTCCAGCCTGCAACAGGGAAGCACACCAGAGAAATGACCTTGGCTTTGGGCAGGCTGGAAAGACTATGGTTTGTGTCACATCCAAGACCCTGGGCAGGAGATTTTATTATTTAGGCCAATTGTTCTCAGCCATGGTGACTGTTGCTCTGGGGATACGTGGCAATGTCTGAAGGCACTTGCTTGTGTGTGTGGGGTGCTAGTGGCATCTCCTGGGTGGAGGCCAGGGATGCTGCTAAACTCCCTAGGATGCATAGAAAAGCCATCCACACTAACAACTGTCCAAACCCAAATGTCAACAGTGCTGAGGCTGAGGAACCCTGGTCTACTGAGACAGCACTTTAAATATCAGATTGTCCCTGACAGACCTTGTTTATGAACCTGCTTCCCTTCAGCCCTATTAATCTTCCACCACTGTCTACTGGTAACCTAGGGAACCCTCCCCAGAAAGAAATCCAGTGGGTACTCACCCAAGATCCTCTAATTTACAGTTAGGATGCTTCAAAGCTTCACACAACTGTTTGACACCATCATCTCGTATTTCATTATGCCCAAGTTTCAGGGTCTTTAGTTTTTCATTACTAATAAGAACAGAAGAAATGTCCCTACAGCAATCTGAAGTGAGGTAACAACCCACCAACCTAGGAGGGAAATACACGCACACACACACTCATGAGATCCAATCTTAATGGCTTACCTTATTTCTATTTATTCATACAAAACAAGAAGCATCCAAGTACTTCTGCGATGACAGTAAAGATGCAATTATTTCTCAGTTCACTCAGAATGGAAGTGAAAGTCTCACAAGACTCTAAAATCTCTGCCCTTCCTCCCCCATTACCTAGTATTCTTCACCTCCTCACCCTGCTCTAGATTTTGGTCTCCCTGCCATTCTGCCTTGTCTGGCATGCCCTCATCAGATGGCCTCTGCCCCAGGACTTTCGGCTTGGGATGCTCCCTCCCAGGTATCAGCAGGACTATTCCCTTACCCCTTCAAAACCCTGCACAAATGCCACGTTTTCAGTGAGGTCTACTCTGGTTATTTCATATGATATTGTGTCCTCCATCCTTCTCCTTCACCATAGCACATGTCACCTTAAGAAGTATTTGGGCATATGTATATGTGTGTAAGGATGTGTGTCTATTTATCAGTGTTTCTCAAGCAGAGATGATTTTCCCCCACAGGGGACACTTTTGGTTGTCAGTCTGGGGTGGGGGGTTACTACTGGTATGTAGTTCATAGAGGCCAGGGATGCTGTTAAATGTCCTGTAATATACAGGACAAACCCCCAAACAACAAAGAATAATCTGGCTCCAAATGTCAATAGGGCAAAATTTAGGAAACTTGATATATGCACATGTACACACAGGTAGTGTCCTACACACATATGTGTGTGTATATGTGTATGCATATACATGCATATGATGCTCCATGGAATGGAAGTCCATGGGACATGGGTACTGGAGTGTTAAATTTGATAATTTATCTTACCCACCTGGAGTTTCTTATACCCAGTAGAAGGAATGAATCATCATGATACATCTCCTACTATCATTGATTGGGTGGTGATTATGAGCCATTCATTGATCATAGCTCTTTATATGCATCATTCTATCTGGCTGCTTCAATTCTTTAATGTAGGTGCTATAATTATTCTCACACTTGCGCAGATTGCCCAGAGTCAGTCAATATAACTCAGGACTCTAGTTCATATCTTTCTGGGTCAGAGATTCAACTCCATAGTGGCCTGCTATAATACCTCTGTCCTAGCACACTCTTAATCAGGATGCAAGTCAATGAACCTACTGAACATGCCTAGAAGGATCATGTACGGCAAATATTTGACCTCGTTTTCTTTAACAGCCACAGTGGTCTTTCTCCTTCTTGCTTTATTCTCATGACGCCAAATCTAAAAAGGAAACCCTGATAATAAAACAAACCAAGGCCAGACATACCACAAATCCTGTATGTTACAGTTTGGGTGCTTCAAGCCTTCACATAGAGTCTTGATTCCGTTATCTTCCAGGAAATTGGACCCCAGATCCAAAAAGGTCAATGATGTGTTGCACAAAAGGAGTTGGGAGATGTAGTTACAGGAGTCGGAAGTAATACAACAGTGCATTAGCCTGCAAAGACGCACATACAGACACACAGTTGTCAGCCTGTTTAACCTCTATATAGCAATATTCTCACGATGCCTATGAAAAAACTGTCAAGTTGTTCCTTGTACTCTCCTATCCCAGATTCTTTCTCCCACCGTTTTTTTCACTTGAGGAAATAAGACCATGATAACTTGTGGCTGCAGAAATCCAGAAGATGTACTATGGAATACCTTGTTCTCGACAGAGAAACAGATCCCCAGATTCTAGCTCTACCTCAGATCACAACTGCTGGATATACATGGACAAATCCACCCATTCTTTTTAATATACTTACTGTTAATGGGACATATTGAACAACACCCTATTTTTTTTGTTTTTAAAAATATTACTTAACACTAATTTGATGAGTATAAAATAATTATAAAATGAATGCTTGCATACTTAAAAATTTGGAAAATAACGAGAAGTCTAAGATATGCGTCACAAACTGATGGCTAATGACTGAATGTGTTCCTTGAATGAAGATGGTTTAGCTGACATTGTATTTAACATATTATCAGTCAACACTTAACCCAAACAAGATATTTTGCATATAACCCACACTCCAGCTACTGGCAAGAAGCCACACCTGGAACCTTGCCCCACATTGCCATATGGCCAAATGAATAGCAGCCTTCCCCTTGGGCAGGCAGATACTGCCCCACTCTCCACTGCCCCATCCAGCTCACTCACTCATTTTCTTCACCTGCCTGGCCCCTTTGGGGCATCTGAACAGGTGAGCCTCGGGAAGAAAGCACAAGTTCTCGATGAGCCAAATACTACTAGGTTTGGGTGGATTCCTTTCCAACTTTATTAATTTTTGAGATCAGACAATAGGCACCTAATTTGCATTTTTTCAATGAAATAAGCATTTTCCAATCTTTTGAAAATTTGTTAATACTTTATAGGTTGCATAATGTTCTTCCATAGTTATGTCACTCCATAATTATATACTCCCTGAGTATCTCCACCTATTTGTATTTCCTGCCATTTTAAATTATAGTAGAATTTCTACTTTGCCTCAATTTTTTGAAGTACAAAGGATTACTTTCTGGTGAAATCTATGAATATAGATTTTCCCATTTAAGTTTCTTGGTATACCAGCAAGCTTATTTTGTAAAAGACTACACATCAGTACACTGATCCGAGTATAAAATGTGCTTATTTTACAGAATCCTGGGCTGGCAGAGTATATTTAAAATTATTGCATATATTTTGAATTGATTATCACTTTGTAGAATGTGTTCTGCATTTTTAGTTATTAGCAACCATCTTTCATGTTCAGTGGCCTTTTATTTTTATGGAATATTCAAATATAAAAAAACATACTAAAATGAAAGAGCTCTTTTTAAAAGAGCTCTTCATATATATAACACATTTTACATTAGCTTTACACTTTAATTCTAGTTATCATAATATCTGGCAGTTACTCACAAGTCAAATCTCTTCAGCTTTTCATATGCCATTTCTTTTTTTACCTCTAAAGATATTTCATTCTAATTTTTAATAGTTAAGCCTTTTCCTCTTTTTATTTAATAGAATGCTTCATTAATGTTCCTGGACTTCATTTTACTATTGACATTCTTCTACTGTCTAATCATCTCAGTGATAATGTTTTAGTCCTCCTCTATTTTATGCCACTTTGTGTGCTGTATTTATATATGTATGTTTATATATAAACACAATATATATTACATATATAACAACTTTCACTTACGTATGTGTGTACATGCCTAGATATATGTACTTATATACACAAATATGCACATATACATGCATTTATGTGCATACACAAACACAAACTGTGTTTCTGACCTGCACATTCTCTTCCAGACTTGGGTGTTCTTTTACTGTCCCTGAGTTTAAAAGCTCTGCAGCACTCTGCTTGCATTAACACTGTGTTTCTTGTGTGGTTTTGCTGGGTACACAGAGAATCCACTATGCTACTGCACCAGCCAACACCCCCAGCAAAGGAAGAGGGTTGCTTCACATATTAGCAACCAGTAAGAAGCAGAAACACTGGAGATGCCCAGAATAGCCTAGAAAACATAAAGTCTCCCACCTGGAAGGAATCAAAGAAATTCTTTTTTTTTTTTATTATTTATGTTCTGCTCCATTTCTGCCACTCTTAGCACCCAGTATACCTATAAGGGTTTCACCTTTCTTTCTGATAACCAAGATTTATTGAGTTCCAACTAGGTATGAAATATCTAAGGGCCAGTCTTACATCTTCTGAACTCAACTTCATGGTACCTCTCTGGAACAAATGTTTATATTAGCTCCATTTTACTGAGAAGGCAACTGAGCATGACTCAGAACCTGAGCTTTCAAACCCCATTTCTGCTGCCAGCCACAGTGAGCATTTGACTGCTTCGACAATGGATGGGTTAGTGGGCACACTTCTGAATTCTCCCCCATGGTGCTTATTCCCCACACCAACTTACACAAGTGAATCCAGCACACAGTTTGGCTGCTTCAATGCATCGCACAGTAACATCACTCCTTCGTTCATCAGGGGATTTTCTAACAGGGAGAGATGCTTCAGCTTGTTGTTGCAGAGGAGAGCAGAGGCGATTTCTTCACAAGCGTCACTCGTGATGTCACATTTTTTCAACCTGCATGTGAGATACATGCCATGGGATGTGGCTGAAGGATTTACATAGCTTTTTGCAAGGGTGGCCCGGAACCAAATGGATTCCGCTGCCCCGACGTGCACCCTCCCATCCATTCTCTTCATACCAGTTTTCCCTAAAACACACATGTAATCGCGTAACTCTCCTCATTACTCACTCATTCCTTTCCACTGCAGTTAGGAAAAGTCTAAGCGGGAGGTTCTCGACTTGGGGAGAATCTACCTCCTCTCCCCTTCCTTAGGGTGACTTCTACAATGCGTGGAGACCTTTTTTGGTTGTTAGAGCTCAATGAGGTGTGAAGTCAGCATCTACTGGGCAGACGCGAGGGAAGCGGCTCACCACCCTACAATGCACAGGGCAGATCCTCACAGCAAACCACTACCTGGCCCCAATTTGTCAACAGTGCCATGTGTGAGAAAATCAGGTCTTTAATATGACTTTTTAATGTGGCTTAAAAGTAACATTTGGTCAGGCCCCTGCTTCTTTCTTCCAATCCTTCTCACCACTCTCTTCCATATACCCTAGTTACAGAGCGGCCTTCTAATTTCTCTTCTTGAATCTATTCAAAGGTCAGTGCACATGAAATTGTTGACACATGTAATCCTCTTAAAGCAGGTATGAGGAAAACATTTTCAGAACGTGAAATAGAAAGGAATGAAAGCGTGGTATTTGATTATTTGAAGAGTAGAGAGAGTAAAGCTCAAATCTAAGAAAGAATACTTGCTAAATGCAAATGGGTTAATTTCCCCCCACATCTCAGAAAAAAATCAAGTTGTGTGAACGAGGTTTTGTAGAAAGTCTATACAATGAAGAAACAGGTCCCAGACCCCCTTTTCCACACTGGATCCTTGGGACCACCTATATCTAATTCCCAGCAGAAATGGGAGCCTTGTCCTATAGATGCATACATTGGGAGTGCTTCCAACTTGGGCACCCCAGGAGCCACTGAGGGCAGAAGTGAGGCCAAGAATGAAAGAGAAACCAGCAAAGCATTTGACAGTCCCACGGACTGGCATGACAAATTGGAAATTTGAGGGGCCACAAACACATGGCTTATTTTTCACAGGGATGTTTTGAGATCTAGGACTATGCAGGTGACTGCATCTAGGCCAATAGATTTTAAATAACGGAGTAAATCTCAGAATCGCATAGTGCTCAGGAGTCTTGCTAAGGATGGAGACGGCTTTTCAAACACCTGGCTTGTCTCTTTCTCAAGACATTTCCAAACGAAGCTGCATGGGAGAAGAGGCTTAAGAACTAAGATATAAACCTCTGAAGCCAAAATAATCTCTAGTCTCACTGGTCTAAGTCCCCATACATCCCCACCATACACTCAGTCGAAAGTGCAGTTGGGCTACATTAAGGAACAGGAGGTGAACTGATTCTCATTAAACTGCAACTCGGTCCCAATCATCTGCAATCATTGATTCAACTGAGGGATAAACATCCTACCTTTTTTTTTTGCCTGAAAGGTGAAAGTAGGAAACTTTTTGGTGGAAGATATCATTTAGAATCTCAATGATTTTTATATAAAAGTGTTCTCAATACAGTCAAAAGATGTATACAAAAAATATTCCAGTAATGAAGAGAAAATACAAATATTTGTAGACAGAAAGATGGTTCATATACTCAGGTTAACAGAAATATTAAACTGATAAGTGTTCTAAACAAATATTCTTTCTTAGATTTGAGCTTTACTCTCTCTACTCATCAGAATAGAATAAAATAAAGATGGAGAATCAGGAAATTTGAATTTAAAAGAAGAACTAAATGGACATTCTAGAACTGAAAAATGCAATATCTGAAATTAAGAGCTTATTGGATTGTTCAATAGCAGTGTAGACACAAAAGACAAGATTAGTAAATATAAAGATAGAGCAATAGCAACTTGCAAGGTTGAAACACGAGAAGAATGAATAAATAGGTACATAAGAGACATACTGGACACAATCAATCCTTGTTGACAAGGATGCAGAGCAAATACAATGCTTGTGCATTTCATAGGAGTGGAAATTGGCACAGCCTACTGTGAAACTGTTTTGTAGTATCTGCTAAAGCTACATTCCCTATAACCCAGAAATTCCACTTCTATTATATGCCCCAAATAAATGTTTGTTTATGCTGCTACCCAACTTAAACCTGTCAATGGCTTCCTGTTTCTCTTTGAATGTTATTTGAATTCTTTACAGAAATCTATGATGCTCTGTATAATCCAGCCTATGCCTGCCTCTCTCATGTAATCTCCTACCTACTTACTCCTTATCTACTGATGTTCTTAAGATGCCAGTGCAATAATTGTTTCATAGCTTTTTTCACTTCTCCTTCAACTGAAATATACAGATTTAGAATTAAAAGTTTAAGAAATGGCAAGTAACAGAGAAGTGAAAGCTCACAAGCAGTCTCATGAAATTACCTTAAAAACAGTTTTCAGCATTGCATTAATTAAACAGAATAAATTTCCTCGTTTTGATAACATACGATAGACCTGTAAGATGTCACCATTGGTGGAAGCTGAGTGATTTGTACAACGACCTCTCTGTGTTGTTTCTGTAATTCCTGCTGAGTCTATATTTATTTACAAATAAAAGGTTAGAAGAAGAGTAGAGCAGTTGACTTTACAAAACAGATGTTGGTCAGAAAGATATGAAGACATTTGTAAAATAAGCCATGGTATCCACTTAGATGATTGTGCAGGGCCTCTGTATATTACTACATCGTTTGTGCCTGATACAAGGGTCCTCAGCCCAGGGCCGATATGGGCAAATATCTAGTCCACTCTCTGCCAGCCAAGATGATTCCCCCACCTACCCGAGGATGAGAATCATTTTGATTTGCCTTACAGCACCCCATGTATCAGCACAATTGACATTTTAGATCAGATAACTCTTTGTCGTGGGATTGTCGAGTGCATTGTGGGATGTTTAGCAGCATCCCTGCCCTTCACCCACCAGATTCCAGTCATAGCAATAAAAATAAAGTCTCCAAACATTGACTTCCCCTAGATGGGTAAATTGTTCCCCATTAAGAACTACTGGACTAGAGAAACTGGTTTTCATGACTTCCCACCCCTAACATCAAACTGAAGTCAGTGAGAGGGAAAATTTTTCCAGCTATGAATAGATTTTACAATTGACTTCTGGTTGCCCACACCTGTTACCCAACTCTTAAGTTAACACATAATGCATAAAATTCTGTAAAATAATAGAATAATGAAATGGAACAAAATGCTTAGCACTTTTGTAAGTTCCCACCACTTAGAGAGAGCTGGAGCAGAAGAAAATAATTGTCATAACATGGCTTGAATGATAAATCAGATCTACAGCAAGTCTGTATGTTCAAATAATTCTTAGGCATGGAACCTGCTCTTTCTCCTGAAGTTTCATCTTGTTAAGTGAAATTAACCAAGTTTATGTGAATCTTCTAGTCTTACTTGCAATCGCATATCATGAGGAGACACTCATCTAGGAGAGAGAAGAGCATATTTTCTTGATGGGGTTAATGAGTTGGTTTTGTTTATTGCTACTTCTCTTTTGTCCTCAATTACTTCTCTTTGTCCTTTCTATGGAAAAATGCATGGAGCTGGCAGAGAAATGATCCCATCACACCACCCAGACAATTTAAGAGGAAGAAATGACTCAGTAAGTCACTTTCACTCTGGCTTCAGTGTTGTCATCTACCAGATTAAAGACCACAGATGATTAGTATACTTTCTAGTTTTATGTTTTTGTGCTTATCTCCAGGAAAAAAATGGAGTTCTAAATATAGCATGTTTGTAGAAGAAAGAACTGAGAAGCATTAGGTTAAGCTGTCAACACTAAGTAAAGTGAACACTTGCTCTTTAGAATGCATCCTCACCTTTCTAGGAGGTCTGGAGAAACAGATTGAAATGTTGAAAAACATAAGCTACAAAGGCTGTTTCCCTCACCTCTGAGGAAGTAAACAGGAATATTCAAATGGCAAAGTCCACTTTGGAAAAAAAAACAACTTTCATCCAGGATAACCCAAGACTTACATCAACTGTTCTATGCTGCACATGGGGTTTTTCAGTGTCTCACACAGCTGCTTGACTGCAACATAGGAGAGGTTTGTGCCCTGCAGGATCAGGTGTTTCAGGTGAGCATTATGAAGAATGGCCTTAAAGAAGTGTGGACCATTTCCAAGGTTAGAAACAAAATGAATCCTGTAGAAAATAAGGAAATTTGGAGAGTCATGTAATAAGGTCTAAGCACAAAGCAAGAGCAAATCTTATACACTTCTTCCTGCCTGCCATATTTAACCTCACAACACTCTTTTTAGGTATCTGGTTGCCCCCACCCATAAATGATTTCTCTCTGTGTTCCTCAGACACCAAAGACTTTCACTGAAGCTGCGAGGATCTATTATCTAAAAAAAATATAGATTGAGGCTAAAGAGTATGTGTGTGAGTGTGGGGGCTGCTTACCTTGAGGGGGGTAAAGAAGACATTTGGAAGAGCTTGCCAAGTGAAAGACTAGGTGAAGACCACCCAGAAATGAGAACAGCTACAATAAAGATGCCTGGTCAAGGGATTGAAAGAAGATTACGAACCTTGGGTCACAGTATACAATGGGGGAAGCCAGAGAGTAGGAAGGGACCAGATCCAAAAGGACAATAAATAATAGCTTTAACACCTAAAGTTCTTAGCTCTGGGCCCAGTAAGTAACATTAGGTTCACTTTAAGTGACAGAGACAATATGGAGGTGGTATGTTTTGCCATTTATCCCCCCAAATATCTAGCAATCTACCTTATACCTGAGGAATATTTGTCCTTTTCCTTCTGTACAAGGGGAAAGACCTAGAAGCCTGGGTTCATCTCCTCACTTTCAATTCTAATGCCTTTTAAGTTTGGAGTTTAATTTGGTGGTGAGAATATTAGGATATATACCAATCTATTCGTGATTTCCCTGGGTTACAACTCTAAAATAACCCAATAAATACATCCACTTCTCTGAATATCTACTTCTATTCTTGTCCCAGACCCCATCATCACTCATCTGGAATGATTACTTCTACAGCCTCCATTGGCTCATTGGCTTCCTTTTTGCCTTCTTTCAATACATTTTCCCATATGGAAGCCTGAGCTATTTTAAAAAATAAATTATGCCTTGAAAAAAGTAAAATAAAAATTAAAAATAAATTATATGTCTTAAAAGCCTTTCCATGATATCCCATCACTTGTTTAAAAAACCTCTCCCATGACATTTCAAGCTAATAGAGTTCAATTTAACCTGAAGACTATAAGCTGGTGGAGGTTGAAGAGAATAGCACAGCCAAGGAAAAGCAAAATGATCAAAATATCAGTTGATAACCAGATGCTACTCTACACTTCTGATGTCTCATTTATAAAAAAATGATAATATTTTTATGAGGATGAAAGAAAATGAAGAAAATAATGCACACAAAGCAAACAACTTAGGGCTAAAGAAGTGTTTCATAAATGCTGCCATTCTCTATACTTATTCTTATTATTTTCTCAAATGATTTTAAGGCTATTTTCCCATCTGCCCTTAGTACTCTTCATTCTTCTTTACCTGGGAATATATTCTTGGGACATTAACATCCAAGAAAATGTCTTTTACTACCAGGACTGCTCCCTTTTTGGTTCTCCAAACAAAATATATTTTATATCACTACACTTAACACATTGGATTTCTGTTTTATGCTCATGCACTGACTTTCTCAAAAAAAAAAAAAAGCCAAGGTAGAGGGGAGAAAACTGCTATTTCCAAGGGATTAGAAAATAGGTTAACATCAAACTTACTCAAGCCTTTGGAGTTTACTCATGGGCTGTGCCAGTGCTTTACAAAGAATCGTCAGGGAGGCATCATCTAGGCTACAGTTGTCCAGTTCCAAATCTTGCAGGTTCTTGTTGGTGCTGAACACTGAGCAAAGTTTCTGCCATGAGAAGAGACTCTCTTGACTACAAGAGAATGAAGAATGATTCTTAAGTGGACAGATTCCATTTAAGACATGCTCACAAAAAACAGAATAACATCCCAAAGTCTCTCAAAGCTGCTGGACACTCAGGCCTAAGCAGGGAGAAGTTCATCCAGGTAAATGGAGTCAACATGGCATCAAGTTAAGAAAGCAGACAGTGGGGTTAGAGTAGCTGGAATCAAATCATGGTTGAACCACTTATTAGCTATGACTTTGGGCAAGCTATTCAACTTTATTATGCCTCCATTTCCTCCTCTTTTAGGGGAAGTTATTTGACTGTTCTGTGATTAAGTGTTATTTGGTCATCCATCAGTGAATGTGAATCTGAATCCAAAAGGTATTATCCTGAAAGGTGGTATGCATTTGAGAGCTAAAGCATGAGCTGATAATCTGAATCTGATGCCTATGGAATAAAAAGCACAACCATAAAAACAATAAAAGTACTTGCTTTTCAACCTCATGTTGTCCCCATGAAGTAATTAGAACTTCTACCCCTCTGAATGCAGATGGAAAACCTTTGAGAAATTAATTCAATGCTCATGGTCACACAGTTAGTAACAAATTCCAGCTCCAGAACTCATAAAAAAGTCTCTCTTGCTACAAAAGCCATACTGTTAATCACAAAAGCATAAGGATCCATGAAATACTCATGGGACAGGAGCAAACTACAAGTACGGTTGGGGAGCAGATGACTGTTAGATGGACTCACCTTGGGATGAATTCAAAGTCATCTGAAAAGACGTTTTCTACACACAGCCTAAACTTCTGCAAATTATGGCACTGTTCCAGGCAAAATGAAGATATCATCAATTCATCCATACTAGTTATATGAATGTTAACTTCTTCAAAGAAATCCATTACTTGTGCTATAAATTCTTTGTCCTGAGTTTCAAATATATCAATAAATAATTCCTGGAAATCTACCTCTCTCTTACGGTGTCCACATTGACTTAAAGTTTTTAAGAATTGGGTTATTTCCTGCCTTATATCTTGTAACAGTCGAAAACCAAAGCTTGTCTCCAGAATTTTGGTTACTTTTTCTGTTGAAAACCCGAACACGAATAGCCCCATTTGGGACAAGTGATCTTGTACTTGACACACTCCTGCTGCTACAAGCTGGGTTACACTCCCAATAGCTGGATTAGGATTGTCTTTGGGTTGTTGCAGCAAATAGAACATGGCAGCACAAAACTCTTGAATACGGACATGGATGAAAGTGAAACAATCACCACTTCTTAGAAGGAGGCTCATGCCCACCCACATCAAAACATCAGATTCAGATACCCCATTTCTCCTGAGATCCCCATGGCAAAACACAAATGTCTGAGTCCAAATTCCTTCGGCAGCCAAAGAACACAGGCCTTTTAGCCGGGTTCTGTTTTGCTTAGGTGAACACGTTTCACTTCTTGGTTTGAATATGTCTATAAAAAAGGATGCATACAAACAGGTGATGGTACGCCAGGCAATATTTAAGTCTTCTCCCCTCTCTAGCTGAAATTTCAGACAAGTACAGACCAACCAACATAGAAAGGGATTTTGGCACATGGAAACTATGGGTCTGTGGTGTCTCACAAAACTAAGGACTTTCAAAACATTCTTCTTCTCACAGAAGAAGTAGGTGAAATACAGCTCCATTTCATGCTCAGAAAGTCCTAGCAGATATATGTATTTGGGATGCTCTAGCAAGAAATGATTTTTTTTCATACCCACAGCTCCTAATGCGATAAGCAGAGAGGACTCTGGAAGGAGTTTTTTCTGCAACAAACTGCTCAAGATAATGGGGATTGGCTGCTTCTGTGTCCAGTCATGGCACAAGTTAGTCTTAAGTTCCAAATCAAATTTCAGTTCCTCAAGGCCATCAATGATGAACAGAATTTTCTGTGGTTGGGAAAAAATGTCTTCAATTGGCTCTGCAGACTCAGGCCAGTCCCCGGAGATGAGCTCCACCAAGCTTACTTCTTTAATATTGTTCATTTTATGGGCAGTGAGGAAGAAAACAAATGTGAATCTGTCTTTACAGAAGTTTCCCTCTGCCCATTCCAACATTACTCTTCTCAAAAGGGTTGTTTTTCCAATTCCTTGAGGACCATGCAAGACCACAGTACGTGAACACTCTCTAAACTCCTCAGCAGTATATGCGTTATTCACTCCTTCATAGTCGTTATTTGTGACCTCTTTGTAGAAACTCTCAGGGACCTGAAGACAAGTTTCCTTTGTCCAGACAAGATGGAACTTTTCCTTCATGTGTTTTCTGTATGGGTTTATCTCTGAGTCAATGAGGACAGAACATAAGACAGTTAAAAAACGCATGCATCTTTTTATACATCTCAGAATGACTCCTCCAAATTTACTTGAATGTGTGCATGGGGAATTAGGCCGATTAGTTTTATTAGAATCATAATCTGTCAAAAATTACAGCCTTGGAAACACATGATCAAAAGTGGAAGCCTACCACCACAGAGTTACAGGCAACACAAAGTGTACCTACTTGAGAATCGTATTCCCCACTGGAATAAGGCAGTGGTATCTCCTGAGTAGAGAATCCATCAGGACTGCCCTTTTATGAGTGTCTGCCAGGAGTCAGAGCTGAAAATGGTTCTAATGATACTACAACTTTCATTGGCTCAGTGAGAATTAAGATTCATTCTACTTCCACTCCACAAAGAGTGTTGGGAGAGCCTGAGTTACTTGATTTAAATTAACAAATAAGGATTAGGGCCAGGGGTCCATCTCTTTTGATTTATTTGACAGCATAGGGTCTAGGTTATTTCTATTATACCATGTTGACTAGAGTTGAATTTCAGAAATGCCCTCAGGGCAACTAATTAGGGGTGGTTAAATATATATATTCCTTGATATTCTTATGCCTTCCCACCTCTGCCAGGGCACACTTTGTCCTGATGTCAAAGTTATATTTTTAAATACATTTCTAACTCTCCTTGGAGCTAGGAGTAACCATTTGACTAAGTTTTAGCCAATGGATTGTGAGCAAATGAGAAATGTATCACTTTCAGGCCTGACTGCTAAAATTCTCCTGCGCATGACCCCCATGTTGCTTTTCCTGACACCAGCTTGATGCAGATGAGCTCAGCAACCAGAACAGTCACGCTAAAAATGGGACATAAAAAAACAGATAAAGAGGCCAGATTTCATGCGTCTGGAGATAAATTGCCTACTGAGGATAACTGTTGTAAAATTCATGTGCCCTAAACTATACATCTATCTTGTTCACTTGATTATGGCCAATGTAACAGTAGCTGAGATTTGAGTGTTTCTAGCAAAACATCAGGGCTTAGCCCAACTATCAAAGACTGTTTGAGCTGACAAAATTCTACTCTACCCTCTATTCACAGCTACTTATGCCTTCCTTATAAGAGGGAAATGAAGGTCTTATGACTCTCCTTTATTCTTCCATGGATGGTCATGCATGCTGCTTAGGTAAAAACAGCATTGTTTTCTCTCTCAGGATAGTGACTGTTAAGAGAAGAAAGAGAAAGAAACCCCCAAAGGGACCCTGCAATTGCACATATGGACTCTAGCAACAGTAAAAACACAGCATGGTACTGGCACAAGGACAGACATATAGACCAATGAAATAGAATTGATAGCTCAGAAATCAATCTCTGCACTTACGGTCAACTGATACTTGGCAAGGTGTCAAAGGCCACTCAATTGGGAAAGAATAGTCTTTTTAACAAGATGGTACTAGAGAAACTGGGTCTTTATTGCAAAAAGAGAAGAAGAAGAAAGAAAAGGAAAACCCTACCTCACACCATATACAAAAATCAACTCAGAAAGGACCAAAGACCTTAAGATTTAGAACAATTCAACTCCTAAAAGAAAATGTAGGGAAGCATCTTCAGGACCTTGTGTTAGGCAGTGATTGCTTAGACTTTACACCCAACACACAGGAAAACATAATAAATGGGCCCTAATAAAAATTAAAAAAAATTTGTTCCTCTAGGAACTTTACCATAAAAGTAAAATGACAACCTACACAATGCGAGAAAATATTTGGAAACCAGACATCTGATATAGGATTAATATCCAGAATATTCAAGAAATCCTTCAACTTAACAACAAAAAAACAGCCCAATTTAAAAATGAGCAAAATACTTCACAAATATTTCTCCAGAGATGATATACAAATGGCCACAAAGCCATGAAAACATGAAAAAATGATCAAGCTCATTAGCCAACAGGGACATGCAAATCAAAACCACAATGAGCTACCATTTCACACCCATTAGAATGGCTCCTATTAAAAAAATAAGGAAAATCTGGGGGCCCAGTTGGTTCAGGTGGCAGAACGCTCACCTTCCATGTGGGGGAACACATTCAATTTCAGGACCATGTAACACACACACACACACACACACCCCAAATAAAAGGAAAATAAAAAATGTTAGAGAATATGTGGAGAAATAGGAACACTCATTCATTGCTGGTGGCAATGTAAAATGGTGCAGTCACTGTGGGAGACAGTTTGTCAGTTAATCAGAAAGCTAAGTATGGAACTACCATGTGACCTGGAAATCTCACTATTAGGTATATACCCAAAAGAAGTGAAAGCAGGGACTTGAACAGACATTTGCACACCAACATTAATAGTGGTATCATTTACAACTGTCAAAGGATGGAAGCCACCCAAGTGTCCATCAACAGATGAATGGATAAATGTCGTATATTCACGCAATAGAATATTATTCAGCCATCAAAAGGCATGAAGTCCTGATATATGTGACACCATGGATGAATCTTGAAGACATGCTGAGTGAAATAAGCCAGACACAAAAAGACAAATATTTCATGATCTCACTGATATGAGATAATTAGAACAAGCAAACTCATATAGTTAAAATCTAGAATATAGGCTACCAGGGGACACAGTGGGGAATAGGAATTAAGTCTCAAAATGCACAGCATTTCTATTTGGGATGAGAGAAATGTTTAGGTAATGAATCATGGTGATGGTAGCACAACATTGTGAGTGTACTTAACAACACTGAGTTATACATTTGAATGTGGTTAAAAGGGGACATTTTAGGTTGATATGTGCTATGAGAATAATAATTTTGAAAAATCCATGGAACTCACAACACAAACAATGAACCCCAAGTTAAATCACAGAGTATAGTTTATAGTACAATTGTAAAAATGTGCTTTCATTAATTGTAACAAATGCACCAGAGCAAAGCAAGATGTTAATAGTGGGGTGGCATATGGGAATCCGGTATTTTATGCATGACTTTTCTGATTAAAAAACCAAAACAAAAAACGACAAACAAAAAAGAAAAATGGGATTAAAAATCCGTGAAACTACATGACACAGCAGATTTAGTAAAACTATGAACTTAAATTAATAGTATGATAAAAATGTGTTATCATCAAGTATAACAAATGTTCCTTACCCATGCAAAGTGTGGGTGATGGAGTAATAATGGGAATCTTGTAAGTTTATGTATGATTTTTCTGCCAAACCCATAACTTTTCTAATAAAAAAACAACCAACATAAAAAAAGATTAAAAAGTAAGAAAAAAAAGGGATTTCAAAAGTCCATGGAGGGTGGGCCATGGTGGCTCAGCAGGCAAGAATGCTTGCCTGCCATGCCAGAGGACCCGGGTTTGATTCCCGGTGCCTGCCCATGTAAAAAAAAAATAAATAAATAAATAAATAAAAAAAGGAAAAAAAAAAAAAAAGTCCATGGAGCTTCACTACACAAGCAGTGAGCCCTAAGTAAAATCATGGACTTTAATTAACAGTACAATTACAAAAAGGTGCTTTCATCAATTGTAACAAAAATACCAAAACAATGCAAGATGTTAATAGGGTGTATATGGGAATCCCATATATTATGCATGATTTTTCTGTAAACTCAACTTTTCTATTAAAAAACAAAAAATACTGACAAAAATAGTAAGAAATAAGGGATTAAAAATCCATGGAACTACACTATAAGAAATAGTAGAACCCTAAGTAAAGGCATGACTTTAATAATACAATTTAATAATATAATTATGAAAATGTGCTATCATCAATTGTAGCAAATGTTCCACACCAGTGCAAGATGTTGGTGATAGAGTGATATATGGGAATCCTGTATTTTAAGCATGATTGTTCTGTAAACCCATGACTTCTTTAATTTAAAAAAGGATTAAGGGCACTATACAAAAGTACTATACTAGATAACTAGATTGAAAATATAAACCTTCCTAAACTCATTTAACAATTTTAAAGCAAAGAGGACACACCAAATAGAGAAAGGAACAGTAAATGTAAGTAAGGCACACAGTAATTTCATCTTAAGATGACAGAATTGAAACCAAATGTCATCTAGAAATTGTGAATGGATTGATCTATTGAGCGAAAAATCCTTTCAAGCTGGCTTAAAGCAAAACCTAACTCTATGCTTCTTTAGAAACACATTTAAAATATAGGATTCAAAAACTGCTAAAAATAAGGGTATGGATAAAGATTTATCAGAAAAATGGCAATGATAGGAAAGCAAAGGCTGTAATTTTAATAACAAAGTAGACTCCTAGCAAAAAACATTAGATGAGACAAAAAGAACACTTTCAAATGTTAAAACCTCATTTCATGATGAAGATATAGCAATTATGAATATTTATGAAGCAAATAACACAGCAACTACAAAAGATACACTGAAAAATATATACATACTTATATTGACTAACAACATATTCAGTAGACAAAACATATCTTAACAACAAAATCTTTAAAAAGATCTCTTGGTTATATATGGATCACAACATCCTGACAATATATCTTCTTCTCAAGCACACAAGGAATGTTCAAAAAGTTTATCCTATATTAGAACACAAAGGGAACACCCAAGAGTTTCATAAAGTAGTAATATTACAAACAGCCCTCTCTAATCACAGGGCAATAAAACTGTATATTTTGTCCTTTGCCTCTGGTTAATGACTTAACATTAACAAAATATCCATGTCAGCTATGCAGGGCTTCGTTTCTGCCTCAGCCATTCTGTAGTATTTCATTCATCTGATGGGAACCCATCCTCACTATTCTTCCTGATATCATTCACTCTACTTCTTCCCTTTCCCATCCTGTGTACTGAACTGAAGTCAACCTATGTTCTAAGGGTATTAAGTCAGTGGTTGAGCAGGTAACCTTTCCTTCAACATTTTACTCTTCACACATGTAAGCAGAGTGGTCACCTGACTTCAGCTATCAGTTCCTGTCACATGATCTCCAGCAGCAACCAGCCACAAAGGGCAGAGGTAACAATAGCCAATTCTGCAGACTTGTGTAAATGCGTAAATGGAAAATGTTTCCATTCTGTGAGGTTCTGGATTAGCAACCTAAAGGAAATAAAACCTCATCCTCCATCAGCCAGTGCTTTCCAGCCATAGCACACACTCAGTTGATAGAGGATGTAGTTACACATTCAACAATTGTATCATCTTCATTATTAGGGTTTGTGGCAAATGAACCTCCCCTGGTAATTCCCTTTCCCCACATTCCACACTCACTTCTAATCTCTTCCTGAGCCTTCAGATAGAGGTCTCTTCGATCCATCTGAAGAAATATGCTCAGTGTTACCTTCCATGCCTTTTGTCCTGGGTAATGCTTGTCTAACAGCTTTGCTAGGTCTTCTCTTGAGGCCTTCTTTAGCTCACTCCAGGGAATTGGCTTGAATTCAGACTTCACAGGTTGTTGCTTGAGCAGCTCCTTAAATTTCCAGAACTCTTCCCTTTTGAGCTCCTCCAGGTACCACAACAAGCCAAAGTCAGAAAAAAAAGATTCAGCCATTGTGCTCCACGGTCCTGAGCTCACCTGTCTCCAGAAAAAATCTACAGAAACAAGAAAAAGGTGGGATCTGGGGGGTGGGGGGGAAATTAAGTGATTAGAATGTTAAATCTCAGCAAAGTATTTATATTATATATTTAATGCCAAAAACAGTGCTAATCAGCTTCATCTGGGGAAGAAGTTTCATCTTTTTTCAATTTTCCATAATATTGCATTGGAAAAGGGGAAAACATGAATTTGGTGTTAGCAAGTAAAACATAGTTAATGCTAAGCAAGACGTCAAGGAGAATTGTAACTCCCTAAAACTTTAATTAAAGCTTTGATATTTATTAGAGGGGTCAGGTAAGTTACTTCTCCCCTTGTCCCTTCAACTACATATTGCTGTAGATCTAGAGGCCACTTCTGGGGAGTAGAACATTGACTTTGCATCATTTGGGAAGCTTCTAAGTTCAAAAGATCATGTCACACTCAACTTCCTTGAGGAAGGACAACTTCTAGTCTAAGTTGATTACCTAGTGAAGACTTTTTGGTGTTCGTAAAAAATATAAAAATAAATGTTCAGTACATGAAAATTTGGATGAATCCCTGAAATATATATTACAAAGACTTGTGACTGAAAAGAAATCCAAATTTCAAAACAAAAGCAGAAGACAGTCAAGGATGCTGCAGTTTAAATCTGGTAGACATGGAGGACAGAAGGAAAGCACCCTGGGTAGCCATCTCTGCGATGGGTCAAGGAGATGCATCTTAAATATCATGGCAGATCGGTACACAGCACACAGAGAAATGATGGAGGGGATGGAAAGTGGTGACGATTGTAACAGAAATCCCTTTAATTGAATTTCAGAAAGAAAAAACACGGAGAATAGGGAAGAAAATATCATAGAAAGAAATCTTTCCAGATCTGAAGAAAAGATCTGTAGATAAGAAGCCCTGCCACCTGTTAGGGAATACGAAAGGCAAAAGAACACATTTAATGCTCAGAATTAAAAAAAAAAATACAATTCTAGAATTAAGACCAGCATTATATGATGAAAATAAGATAAGCTGCATTTGTAGCTTAAAATTTTCTAATAGGTACATTAAAGAGTTTTTTAAAAAGGAAAATTAATTCTAAGAATGTTATGTTTACAATATATCAAAAATGTCATTAATATACAATCAATATAAAAATCATTTAAATATTCTGCATGCCTTTTTAATATTTTAATGTATCCCAATTTGTATGCCAAGATCTCTTGAAAATACTTGATCTCTATTTAGATTTCCTAAAATGTGCAGTTGGATAATGTAAATTCACATATTCAAGTTTTCAGACATAAATTTCCAATAACTGAATAGTTTAAAATTAAAATTAAAATGCAGTTCCTCAGTCACACTAGCCACATTCAAGTACTCAATAACTACCGGTGGCTAGCGCCTGCCCTATTAGACAGTGCAGGTCTAGAGTCCCAGAAACAAAAGCAGTTGACTAAGAAAAGGGGCTGCTGTCAAATCATTAATAGTTGCCATGGCACAACTTCCCCAAAATTCCACTGACTATCACTATTGCTTACTAGAGGATGAGAATCCGTTTGTGAGGATCCTTTTTGGTGACCCTGAATGTAAGTTAATAATGCAAAGAAAAACTGCAAATAATTGGAGGTAAACAGTTATTGATCTTGACTTCAATACCCATGAAATCATCCATTCAAGCCCAAGGGAAAATAAGCTATTTCAGATAGAAAAATATTCACTGTTTACCATCCACAAATCTTCACTGAATTACCAGAGGACTTCCTAAAAGAAAAGAAGAAAAAAAAAACACTCAGAAAAGTTCACATTGACTTCAACAAATAGCAGGAAGGAAAGGAATAAAAATGACTAGAATGGCTTCTGCTTCACTTTGTAGTTGTAAACACCGTAAGGAAAAATGTGTATTCAGAAAATGTACTATTTAGTGGATTTAAAGCAAATTCTACATACTTACCATGCAAATCAAGAAAGAAATCATGACTCATTTTCCCCTCTTCTCATAACAAGTCTGTCCTCCAAGGAAGTTATCTCTACCTTTATGTTTACTCTCTGGCCTTTGTCTTACAACTTTACATCTTAGACATGCATCCTGGGCACTTAAACACAATATAGCCTGATGCATATGCTAACTTTTAATAAATGAATGACAATGTAGGAGACTTTTATAGACAGACTCTTATGGTGAACATTATATTTGTAACATTCATCCAAGCTATTGACTTTTGCAATAGTAGTGAAAATTGTACTACTATAAAATAGTGGCTTAGTTTTTACCATTCTATAGTATGCCACTGTTAATTGTCCTCATTTTATTTATTTATGGATTCAATAGTTGGCAGGCACTTCTGTGTTTTACCAATTTTGTCTGTTAAAAATGATGCTTTTACGAACAATCTTTCCCATGTACCATGGTGAATTTACACATTTCTTCTAGGTTTTATAATTATGAGTTAAAACACACGGGTCATAGCACAAGTGGTTCATTATGTTTTATATGCTATCCAACAATTTCCCTCCTAGATGTACAAATTCACATTCCCACCAGCATGCTATGAGACTTCCATTGCTCTACAATCCTGTCCATATTTAGTGCAGTCCAATTCAACTTGATAACAGAAAACATACACTGAAATTAAAATCTCAGATGACCTCATTCTAGGAGATAGTGATAAAGACAGAGAAGAGTGACACCAAATCCAATTTTGTTTTTTGTCTTGTTTGGGAAGAGGGGAGAGTAAGCTTTCTTTTCCTTATAGCATATAAGGAAAATTAGATTTAGTATAGATTAAAAATTTTTAACTAACGGGAAAAGAAACAATATTTAATTTCTTTACAATAGAAACCCTCCAGAAAATGACCACAATTCTCAACCAAATGTTCAATTCACGAAAACAGTGTTGGGAAAAAATACTGCTAAATGTAATTGAAATCTCAATACATGTGAATGAAATTAAATTAATTAAAATACAGGCTCAAACTGATTAAAAACATCCTGTCATAGACTTATAAGAGAAATTAGAAATGCACAGAAAACTAAAACAGAGGGATAATAAGCCTGGAAAACTTTAACCCAGTAAAGATTGAATATTATGCAGAAAAGTAGTCAAGTTTGAAAGCATAAATGGTTTAAATAAGGATATCTTGAACACTAACAGTCTACCAAGTTGCAGTATTCATGAACCCATAGGCAACTTACAACACTGTTTCACACACAAGGAGATAACAAATGCACAATCATAGTTTAGGCTAATATAACTCTCACAAAATTACAAACCTTGTAGATAAGACTATACATCACTTGAATAATTCACAAGAAAGAGCTCATAGTATGCATATATGAAACATGTATATGCTTTGTAAAGAGAAAATGATCAATGCCAATTGATGGTATGTATTCTATTCAAACACACGTAGGACACTTACTAAACTTTGACATGATATTCGACACAAAGAAAGCCCAAAATGGAAACAGGACTCACGGTCTCATTCAACCACTACAACAAAATAAAATTAGATAATAAAGCATAAGCACAGAGAGTCATGGGCAATTAGAAAGTATGCAATTTAAAATATTTTGATCAAGAAAAAAACAACAACTTACTTGGACACAAATGTAAGAAATGTACAACACTAATGCAATATGTTAATATAAGGGTGGTATATGGGAACTGTATTTTATGCATGAATTTTCTGTAAACCTACAACTTCTCTAATAATAATTTAAAAAGAAACTGATGGTACAATTCTCAAAAGAAAATTTAAATGGAAATGCTATCCATTATAAAGTATGGACAAATAGGTATTCAAATCAGGTGTTAACATGTAAATGGGCATAGTTTTCGATGGAAATATGGCAGCCTCTATTAAAATATAAACTCCATATTCACTTCAACCTCAAAACTCATTTGCCTCTATCAATTTCAATGTAGCACCTCCACATATATGCAGAGATTTGCATCCATGAATTATAACAATTAAGTAAGTTTTAAATGCAACAGTCTAAATATGCATCGATAAGGGAACAGTAAATAATGGCGTGATCTGTTACATGGACCCACTGCAGAGTCTTTTACATTCACTGAACAGAGCCCACAGGGAGCACCACTTGCCAGGAGAAAGGCCAGCCATCCTCTGACCGGGACCAAGAGGAACCCTGTGCACTCTGGGAGGCCCTTCACAGCCAGCCAGCTCCCTTTAGTGGGAGTAAAGACATCATCCTCCCCTCCCTTCCCTCCCCACCAGGATTCATGTGCGCCAGGACTACAATCTCACTGCTACTTGGGCTAATTGCAGGGTGCCCTGTGCCCATGAGATTTTCGCCCACATCTGTAGCCAGCCAACACAACCTGGACCCAAGTTACCCCTCCATGTGCACAGTCTACTTCACAACTGGCATCGCATGTCTCAACTTTGTCTCCAGACCCTACTTTTCCCCCACAGCTGAGAGCCTTCCACAATGCCCTCTGGAAAACAAAGTCCACCATCATCCAAAAAAAAAAAAAAAGTCTTAAATCTCTTCTCTATATTTGTCTGTCTCCTTCCACTGAAGATACTGAGGGCCCTACAGCCAACTCAAATGCTGACTGCTCAATCTCCTCCTAAACTGTAGGATCCAGAGTTGGGGAGGGATCCTCACTGCCACTCCCTTACATCCTATGGCTTTAATCTGGCCAGATTCAGGCTACACTACCCATCACCCCTTCCTGTCATAGCCATCTACCAGTCCCGGAACCATCTGCCTCATTCCTCATAGACTGTACCACCTGGCTCTTTCTCACTATGACACTACTCCTGGGGTCACACAAAACAGATATTATCACCGTGTTTGTTTACATATGAATGTCTTTACAGTACATGATTAGCTGAAAGCCAATCAATCACCAAAGCGATAGAGCTCACATTTGACTCCATTTGCAACTTGCTTGACCCCTTTTGGAACTCTCATTTTCAAGGACTCTGATTTTCATTTGTCTTCCCAGGTTACATTAATCTCACAATTAGAATTGACACGCCCATCAATTCTGAAAAAAAACTCCTTTCCTTCAACTTTTATTTTCATAATTTCTCTCAGTTCTACTGTACCTAAAGCTCTCCAATTCCAGACTCAATTTTAGACAAAATAGGGAGCTTTAATTCATACTGGAAGAGTCCCATTCTCTCACCTAATTTAAAAATGGGGGGAAAAATGAGGTTTAAAGAGGGAAGTGCTGCATGTACAAATTTCTCCACAAATTTAAATGCTTTGCACTTCAGACCATTCTTGCCAAAACAAAGGTGCAAGACTTGATGGTTTCTGATACTTTCCTTCCTAGGTTTATGCATTCCAGACTCACAGTCAGGAATGTGAGAGGAAAATGGAAAGAGAAATAAATAAAAGGTCAGTGAGAAAAATTGCTGCTCACCCAGTCTGGTTCTGGTCCTTGGGCCACACTGATGAACAGACAGCTGTGGAAACAGAATAAAAGGCCATAGCTGCCTTTTGATTGGCCTTTGAATTCCTCTCTTCCTGTTGGCTGCCAAGAGTCTTGAGGAATAGACTCAGCCAGGTGTGGTGAAACTGTTTAGCCGGGGCTTTTCCACCTCAGGTGTGAAAGATATTCCTTGAGCATTGCTGGGAGCTGAATAGTCTCAGGATGTTGTTAACGTAAGGTCTCCCAGGGCTTCTGTGAAGCACCTTCTACTACCAATGATGGCTAATTTGAAGAGCTTATTGGGAACTCATCTGCTCATAATCTGGAGGTCTCCTTTCCCCTGTAAGCTCCCCAGGCTATCTTACCTGTTCTGTGCATCTTCTCTACTTTCACAGTGAACCTAGAAGGAAACATTCTGTCATAATTATCTTCACTGTCTCTAACTTTCGTTGAATGCTTTATGATGAAAAAGCCCCACTGCTAAGAGTATTTCATGTGAGATCTGATTTGCTTCTCTCAACAGTCCTCTGAAATACGTGGTATTATTACTTCCTTGACAAAGATGTTTGAGGCCATCAGAGTAGAAGTGAGGTTTTAAAAGTTTCCTACTTGAACTGGCCCAATCTTTTGGCCACTCGACTGTGCTTCCCTCCAGGCTGCACTTACTCTGGTGGGGGTCTTGGGGGTGTGTGGGTAGGAGAAACTTGATTTTGTCCACAGAGGCTGAGCCAAGAGACTTGATCAATCTACTTTCTCCAATGCCTTAATCAGTGTTTAACCCAGACACTTTCCATCAAAAAATCAGTTTCTGGCCTGAACTCTTCACCCTGACTCTCTCAACCACCCTCAGCTGGGTCACAGCTGCTAGAGTAGGGAGCTGTGACTTGACTTCCTTTTTTTATAATTTTCCTACCAGCGGGTGGTACAAGGGTGGGCAAGTGGCAGAATTCCCCCTGCCATGTCGGAGACCCGGGTTCGATTCCCAGAACCTGTGCAGGCAAACATAAATAAATAAGATTTTCCTGATAGGTACCCCAGGATCTGGCATGCAGGTTTAAAGGTTCAGTACTCAAGCTGGAGCACCAGGTCGTCCTGGCCCTGTCCATGCTGGCTGGGTGGCCAGGGGCAGGTATCTTACTCCACCGCGTGTTCTGCCTCTGTAAAGCAGAGATGATGGTAATAATGATGATGACAGTGGTGATGAAGATGATGGTGGGTGGATGTGATTGAAAAGGTGATGTAATGATGGCAATGATGAAAATAATCATCATGGTGATGATGGCAAATAAAAATTGAAACAGAAAAAAGTTATTTTCTCTGATGCAAGCAGGGAAATCCCTCCTTTTTCTTAGAGCATGCTTCAGAAAATATTTCATTGTAAATCCTTTCTTTGCCTCTTTGTGATGTTGGTAAATCTTTTTAAAGGCTAGAGAAAACTCTGCCAGCTTTACAACCAGGGAACATCTTTTTCAAGGACCTCTAACCAGATGGGTGAAATGTAAGATAGCTCCCTTGTTGATTGAATGTACATCGTATGTGAATATATCTTAAAACAAAAACAAAAACAAAAACAAAAACCCTGCTTTTCAAGAAGAAAAAAATTAAATCTGGCAAGGAATGCTCCTTAATGGAGCCATTCAAAATAAGCAAGTGAGGAAGAGTAAAATTCTTTAACAAAGAGTTTCTCTGTGTCTGGACTATGTTGAATGAGCAGAGTATTACAAAAAACACAATTACTTTCATTTCTGATGAAGTGCTGTGACTGCTGGCATGTCAGTGAGGGGGCCTCCAGGTCAGTCAGCATCTCTGGACCCAGAGAATTACATGACAATTGCGTCCCAAGTTGTGGGGGCATTTTTGCATTTCCAAATACCCTTTAGGGGGCCACACCATGTTGGTTAATGTCACTCATATAAACCAAAAATACATATTCTATGTAATTAATTATTTTAAAGCTTTAGATTTTATGATTCAGTTAAAAAATATATGATTTTCTGCTCTCTGTATTTAACTTGTTTCTATACAGAGACACAGAAGTGAACCAAGGAACATTTATCAATTAAAATACAACAGGAGAAAAAAGTTTTAGTTTAGATTTTAATGTCCCTTGAAAAACTTGTCAAAAGTGTCTAATCTGCTCAGATAAAAGTAGTTGCTAAAATATGCTCATGATCATTGTATGTGCTAAATAGTTGCCTATGAGCATTTTGAAAGGTGCTGGACGAAGCCATAAAAATGTCACATTTATGGAGGTGTGGTCTTTCAAATAGGGACTGTTTTTCCATTGAGGCATTTTATTTGCATATATGTATTACATGTATTACCTCCCTAGAAAATGTATCCCAGGATTTTCCCTCCTGCGGCTTTTCATCCTGATCCTGGATGCCAGCTGAGGTCATAGCACAATGAAGTCAGACTGGCAGGAAGGGAGCAGAAGACCTTGAGTGGCACAGCAAGCCTGGAACTGATCACTCCACACTCGTCTCAGCTGCCTGTGGGGTTCACTCAGTCCTCCCAGCTTTGTGTGATCCTGTCATCATGCTTCATCAGCACAGAGAGGAAAGGGGCAGAGATGTCATGCTCAGCCTCACGAGAACCCGGCATGAGGCTCTCTTCACTTTGTTGATGTTCGTGAGAGAATCGGCCAGGACACTGGTCAGCAGTATTTGTCCTTTTGTGTCTGGCTTACTCCAGGCAGCATCACATTTACCAGGTTCACCCATGCTGTAGCAGGCATCAGGATTTCATTCCTTTTGACGAGTATAATATTCCACTGTATAGATGGACCACATTTCATTCATCCATTCATCTGTTGACAGGCATTTCAGAGGTTTCCACCTTTTGACTTTTGTGAGTAATGCTGCTGTGTACAATGGAGACAACAGCATCTGTTTGAGTCCCTCTTTTCAGTTATTTGTTGTATACATAGGAGTGGAATTGCTGTGTCATGTTGTAATTCTCAGCTTAAGTTTTGAGGAATAGTTAAGCTGTTTTCCACAGGTTCTGCACCATTTTACAAGCCCATCCATGTCCTTCTAACTAATTCTTCTCAGAACCAATGCAGATCGTTTTTGCTTTGTATCATGGTTTTTTTTAATATCAATTTATGACAATGGCCTTAGTATCTGTCATAGAACGTCTCTTCAGTGTCGACTATGAACCAATTGTCGACACTTCCTCTAAAAGAGGAACTAGTCTCATGCTTTGTGCTTCTCATGTAATAGTTCACATTATTGAAACTATGTACATCACACTGTATATAATGATTATGACTGAAGCCTATTTTGAAAATAGAAAAAAATTACAGATCATCATAAGTCAAGGAATATCTAAAGAGATTAAAAGTATAATTCATGAATGGCCATTAGGATACATCTGTCTGTCCTGCTTTCAATAACTGTTTAAAATATCTTGCCACATTCTTAACTTATGCATTATTGATTTACATTTAAATGGTCAGGACATTAATTTCCCAAGAATTCTGCTGGAAAATAAAACTGAAGAAAATCTAGCTCTCCAAAATAGGCAATAGTGTATTTCCAAATTCAGTTTGTCTCCTCCTTTTGACCCACTGCTTACTATGATTGATCAGCAGACACATGAGTTGATGCTCTACTTGTCTATACCTATTCAAATGAGAAAATCACAGCAGGTGGCAGTCAGGAAGAGGAGAGCATTGAGTGTGAATGGAATGACTGGCCATGTCAAATGTTATCGTAGGTAAAAAGGTTAGTGTCTCTGATACATGAAGTACTGTTGACCCAGGTAAGAGGTCCAGTGAAGTGTTAGGGCCATTTTCCAAAGTGTAGTGATATTAAAAAGTTCTTTCCGACTTCAGAAATTATCTATGCATTTATCCATTCCCAGGTTGGACCCATAAAATCTGGTCTCTATTTTTTACTAAAGGTTTGGTTGGACCAAATCAATGGATTTTTGTTTAGTTCAGGGATTCAGTAAAACATGTGCTCTTTAAAGAAATAAAAATATAAATGCCAGAAATTTGATTGAAAGTTCAAGAAACAGATCAAGGAAAGGAAATTTTAAGGATCAAAGAAGTCTTTTTGCACAAATACTTAATAGTCAATATGTAACTTATTTTTAAAAAGTATTAATTATTTAAATTTATACTTATGGTCTGAAAATCCATTGAATGGAAAAAGAATAGTCGCTTCAACAAATGGTGAAAGGAAAACTTGCCACCAACATGAGAAGAATGAACTTAGATCCCTACAACATGACTTATACAAAAATTAATTCAAAGTGTATCAAAGACCTAAATATAAGAGTTAATACCATAGGATTCTCAAAGACAACAGAGGGCCAAATTTACATGACCTTGGATTTGGCAGTAGGTTTTTAGATATGACGCCAAAAGTATGAGCAACAAAAGAAAAAATAGATAAATTGAATTTATAAAATTTTATGCATTAAAGGGCATTATCAAGAAAGTGAAAGTCTTGAAAAGACTTTCTACATAATGGGAGAAAATATTTCCAAATCACATAACTGATAAAGGTAAAATATCCAGATTATGTAAAGAACTGCTACAGCTCACCAAACAAAATTCAAACAACCAAACTGAATACTGGGCCAAGGGCTTGAATACTAATCCAAATTTGATATATGAATAGCCAATAAGAAAAGGAAGAAATATACATCACTAGTCATTACGAATATGCAAGTCAGAACCGCAATGAGATTCTACTTCAATGCACTAGGATGGCATTATAAACAAAACAAAATATGGAAAATAAGTGTTTATGAGAATGCAGAGGAATTGGAAATTTATGCTTTGTTGTTGGGAATATAAAGTGTTGCACGCAATGAGGGAAACAGTTTGGTTCCTCAAAGTTCAACATAGAGTCACCATATGACGCAGCAATTCCGCCTCTCTGTGTGTACCCAAAGGAATGGAAAGCAAGAACTCAGATAGTTGTACACCAATGATTATAGTAGCATTATTCACAATAGCCCAAGGTTGGAAACATCTCAAGTGGCCTCAGCAGATGAATATATAAGCACAATCTACTGTATCCATACACTGGAATATTATTCAGCTATAAAAAGAATGATGTTCTGACACATACCAAAACATGAACTTGAAGATATTGTGCTGAGTGAAATTACGCAAACGTATAAGGACGAATATGGTAAGAGTCCACTTATATACAATGCCTAAAATAAGCAAATTCATAAAGAGAAAAAGAAGACTACAGGTTTAGAGAATCTGTGAGAGGGCAGGAAAATGGGGAGTTATTGAGTAACAGATACTAGTTTCTGTTGGGGAGATGAAAAGTTTTGGGAATGGATGGTGTTCATAGTAGCGCAATATTGCAAAAGCACGTAATTCCACTGAATCGTATAATTGAAAATGGTTAAAACGGTAAAAGTTATACTTTAAATACATTTTTAAAAGGATTGTCTGGACTGAGTGGCTGTTGAGAAATAGTCTAGTAGTTTATTTATCAAACTTCTAAAGCTGAATAATGACAACGGAGCAGAAAAACACCTTTTGAGTAATAAATGTGGTCTTGAGAATGTGACTTTAAGAAAGACTTCTGAGAAAGTTAAATTAATTTCCTAGATCTAAAGATAAGGAAATTTTATCTGTAAGCACAAAGTATATAAAACTAGGGTGGGCAACGGTGGCTCAGTGGCAGAGTTCTCACCTGTCGTTCTGGAGACCCGGGTTCGATTCCGGTGCCTGCCCATTTAAAAAAAGAAAAAAAAAAAGACCCAGGTGATTCTCATCCACTGTGGCAAGAGTAACCACTGTGTTGAATCAATTTCTCCCCACTCTCAGGATTCCTACCAAAGCCTGGTAAACTTCTGCATGGCTGTTGGTCCTGTGGATAAGGTTTAGTTGTACACTTTGGACTGCAGCACATCCTTCCTACACTGATCAGGAGATAAGGAAAATAATCCCTCATTGGATATCACAACTCCGAGTTGTTTTTGTGATACAACTTGGGAAAAGGTATGCAATTAAAGTGGATGCTTACAGTTCAGCTGCATGTGTGTTGATTCTAAAGCCAGGGACAACATTGTGAGTGCCATTAGCAGTACTGAAATATATATTTGAATATGAGCAAAAGGAGGAAATGTTAGATTATATATATGGTAACACAATGAAAAAGTTTTAATCTATGGAACATAGCACACCAACCGTGAAACATAGTTTAAACCACTGACTTTAATAAATATAACAATTATGAAAATTTACTATCTTTAGTTGTAACAAATGTTTCACATCAAAATGCAAAATATGGTTGGTGGTATGGTATTTGGGAATCCTACATTTTATGCATGATTGTTTTATTAATCCAAAACTTCTCTAGTGAAGAAAAATGCAAAAACACAAAACAAAACATGAGGACTCTCATGGCCTCTTTCCATACCACAGAAACCCATGAAGAGGAGGTGGCTAGGCTAGAGACAGGTATAAATGGATGACAGAAATCACCATTAAACCAAGCCACACTCATGGGATGTTCTGTCCTTGGAATTACCCCCTTTTCACAGGGGCATCAGATTTTCACTATAGATAAAACAATCTTATATTGGAAGAAGAGGCCATCTAGGACTTTCATTGATAGAGAAGTCAATGTCTGACATCAAAGATTCAAATGACAGGCTGACTCTGTTGTTAGGAGCCAATTCGCCTGAAGAAAGTAAGTTAAAGCCAGGGCTCATTTACCAATCTGGAAATACAAGGGCCCTTACATTATGCTCGATCTTCTCTGCCTGCACTCTACTATGGAACCACAAAGACTGAATGATAGCACATCTTTTTACACTGTGATTTACTGAATATTTTAAGCCCACTGTTGAGACCTATTGTTCAGAGATCTATTGCTCAGGAAAAATATTCCTTTCAAAATATTACTGTTCATTGACAACTCACCTGGTCACCCAAGAGTTCTGATATGATGTAAATGAGATTAATGTTTTCACGCCTGTTAATACATCATCCATTCTGCAGCCCATGGATCGAGGAGTAATATCAAATTTCAAGTCTTATTATACAAGAAATGCATCTCACAATGTGCATTCATAGGTACCATAGAGAGTGATGCCTCCGGAGGATCGGGGCAAAGGAAATGGAAAACCTAGAGGGGATTTACCATTCTAGATACTATCAAGAATATTCATGATTCATGGGAGGAAGCTAAAATATCAGCATTAACAGGAATTTGGAAGCAGGCAATTGCAATCCTCATGGATGACTTTGCAGGATATAAAGCTTCAGTAGAGGAAATTTCTGCAAGTGTGGTGGAAATAACAAGAGAATTAGAATTGGAAATGGAACATAAACATGTGACTAAATCGCTGCAATCTCATGTTAAGAATGAATTACTTATATCACATCTTCTGGGAAGATGGTCAAATACAGTGGCTCGAGAATAGCCGTACTCCACAGAAAAGTGAGAGAAGGGACAGGAGGGCAACTGAGGTGGCAATTCGGGAGTGTAGCTGACCTGGGAGAGCCTTCTGCACCACATAGGACAGCTCTGGTTGCAGAGGCTGAGGACAAAATCATGTTCTGAAGCACATGACAAGATGGATGAGCCTTGATTACATAATGCTGAGTGAAGTTAGCCAGACACAAAAGGATAGATACTGTATGATTCCACTTTTATGATCAGCATAAAGGTATAATCAGAGATTTATAATACAGAATACAGGGGACATAGAGAAACATAGAAGCTTGAGATGGGTGAACCATTAACTAATGAGGTTGAACTCCAATGTAAGGGAATAGATAGGAGTGAAGGTGATTCTCTAGTGGATCTAGAAGTAATATTACCATATTAAAGATGAAAGAGATTGAAAGGGGATGCATAGATCTATGTGTCCTACTGACTCATACTAGAAATATAAATGTTTTCTCATAAGAATTACTTCAAAGATATGATTCTTGTATAAAGAGTGTTTAAGTCCAGGGTACAGAGGGAAAACTGCTATTGCATGCTATGAGCTATGTTCAAAAGGAAACCATCAGCACTACCACAGCAACAGCAAGGTAAATGATGGGGTGAGGGATGAGTGTTAAGAGGAGGTTTAGATTTCCTATTTGGTGACGGTGTGTTGATTGGTTTTCTGTCTCTTGGGAACAATGAAATTATCTAAAATTGAGAATGTTGATGGACTGTGGACTTTGGGCCCTCTACATGATGCCCGATGAATGTAGGTGGCCGAAGAATGCACTGATGAAGAAGTAGATTGGCAAATGATGGTTTATAATTATGAAAGAAGCTTGTGCTGCTACAAAAAGGAAAATGTCGTGAGGCGTGCAATGACGTGAATGAAAATGTGGACATTTGGTGAGACAAAATAAGGCAGAAACAAAAAAATAACAATGGTTTGGTCACCTTTAGAAAATGCTTATAAGAAAGCAGGGGCCTGGATTGTAAGCTTTTAGAGTAGACACATTAAATCCAGAGTGGTGATTATTACTTCTGAATTTTGAGAGGCTGTTACATATATATGTAAAACCTGATTCTTAGATATCAGAACAAAACTGAACAGGTTCGGATTCAAGTAATTCAGAATATAGCGGTAAGGAAGACAGTGTCTATACTTTAGAACCACAGATACTCTTTGATACCAATGGAAGAAAGGTTTATTTGATCTGGAACTGAAATTTTCTATAGTGCATTATCTAATTCAACCTATCCACATATTTGAACAATTGAAACACAGGAAGCACAAAATAAGAAAGAGGTCCTTTAATCCTGTATAGATTATTGTAATGCCTGGAAACATCCTAGAGTATATTAAGCAGATAATCAAAAAGTATTGGCAAAGTTCCCTGAGGGAGGAAAGAAAGAATATGAAACTATTAACCTTACCATCACGGAATTCTCTGATACTGTGTCAAACTTTGGGGACACCCAAATCAATAGGCCATGCCCTCGATCATGAGGCTTACTGTTGTGAAGCATATGTAAGTAGCAGAGAAACTTAGACTACCTATAGGCATGCCTAAGAGTTACTTCTGGAGGACCTCTGTTGTTGCTCAGATGTGGCCTCAGTCTCTCTAAGCCCAACTCTGCAAGTAAAATCATTGCCCTCCCCTCTACATGGTTCGTGACATCCAGGGGTGAAAGTCTCCCTGGCTATATGGGAAATGACCCCTGGGGATGAATCCAGACCTGGTACTGTGGGATCAACAATTGCATCCTGACCAAAAAGGGGAAAAGAAGTGTAATTAATTAAGTATCAGTGGCAGAGAGAGTTCAAATAGGCTCAAGAGGCTACTCTGGAGGTTGCTCTTACACAAGCTTCAGGTAGACCTTACTACCTATCATAACCTGCCAACTCCCAACCAGGACCATTCCAGCCAATCCTAAAGAACACCTAAGATTCCACAAGGTTTCCAGGCACTAGAGTAATTTTTGAGAACCCTAACAACCACCATTTGTGTCCCTGGTCCAAATAAATCCTGAAACTTAGCCTAACCTCTCCAGAACATCAGATAGTTCCATCTCCCTGCCCTATATTGGTGACAGACCCTTCCAACATGATAAATTTAGAGTGCCCATAGCCTAAACACCCCTAAAAAGAAGTATGGAAAGATCAAAGGAGATGGTGGAGTTATAATGAAAAGATAGGATTTAACAAAAGAGTATGAGCTGAATCACTAAATTGATATCTCTGTTAATTTCCAGTATTTTAGAGTAGCTAGAAGTAAAAACCTAAAACTGTGGAATTGTAACTGACATCAAACTTTGAAATATGTTCTCCAACTATTTGTGGTGCTATGCTTTGAAATTCATTGCTTTTTTGTATATGTGTTATTTTTCACAAGAAAAAGAACTAAAAAAATCGATTGTCATGGTAATAAATATTTGCGCCCTCTAGCCTCCAATATACTGCAGCAGCTAGAAAGAAAAATATGGGAGGATCGTATGGTAGCCCATGACAAACTCTGGGATCTATCCTGTAACTACTTGTTGAAGAGTGCTTTGAAAACTAGAGTTTTTTTTTATTTCTTTGCTTTGTACGTATGTTATAGTATACAATAAAAAACCTTAAAAATAAAAAAAAGAAGACATTGAAAAACACAGCTTGACTTCAAATTAAGTTCACTTGTAATTATTTCTTATTTAGTTTTGCTGGAATCTCATGGTATTTCACCTCCAAAATCAAGCCACAGCCTTGCATCTCAGTATGGATGTCTCACTGCCGCAAGCAGAATCACAAAGCTGAGTAAAAACAGGAACTGTTCTGAGCAGAAGTGTTTACAGAACATCCTGGGAGAACAAGATGGAGAAAAGATTTGTCTTGGGCTATCAGGAAAGACTCCTGTTGGGATAATCGACTGAGAAGGACTTGAGTTTAGTGGAGATTCTCCAGGTCCATCAATCAGGCTTAAAGGTTCCCAGCAGAGAAGGAAGTTCTGAGCATGGACCTACGAATTAAACTGCTGTAGTGTTGAAGAATCTCATGAAGATCAGGTGATGAGAAATTCCATAGGTTCAGGAGACATAAATGTTTCCAGAACTGAGCAGGGACAGGCTTTGGTGGGTCTTGGCCTCTCCCTGGTGGACCATCAGAAAGGAGAATGGAGACCAGGAGCCTAGGTCAGCACAGGGAGCAGGAGTCTCCTTGTAACATGGCAAAGCGTCCCTAGGGGCTCGCTGCAGGATGCCCTGAAGCTCATTTTATTGTTTAATCAATCAAATGTTATTAAATTTTTGATGCTACTCACCAACTAGATCCCATACAGGCTAATTGTATTTGAAGGATTAAGGGAAAAATAAGTGGAATGTTTTTTAACCAATAAAACCCTGAAACTTCATTGGGGCTTTAGTAAGATGGATGGAAGGATGGACAGACAGATTGATATTTAAAATACGTACAATTTATGGACTGTGTAAATACTTTCAAGTGATAAGTTTTTACATCTGAAATAAGTGGAGAGCGAACATTAGTAATGGAAAATGTGACGTCTTAAAGTATCTATCATACTTAACATGAGATTTTTAAAATCCCACTGGCTAAGCATCAATAATAGGGGGAAAAAAGGGGACAGGATTTTTTTCTTGTTTTTTATAGATTTTTTTATTTAGAATTTTTTTACAGCAATGAGAGTGTTCTCAAACTAATGGTAGAGATGTAAGCAGAACTCTGAGATTATGTCTAGAACCACTGATTGTATGCTTTGGATGGATTCTATGGTGTGTGAATGAAACTGTTTTTAAAAAACCACCACTGGATTCATATTTAAACATGAATTGTACACATAATGCTACATATAAAAATTAATGCTAATAAAATAGAATGTTCAGATTTAATTTTCTCCATCCAGGAAATTTTCCCCCACTGGCAAAAGCAATATTAATAAGCATTGGCCACAAGAAATGCTTTGTGAAATTAGCAAACAATAAAAAAGAAACTAATGAAAATGCGGTGTCTTTTAACTTGATATCAAAATGCTAAAATAACGGACTATGGATGATTTTTAAAATGACATTATTAAAATAATATATGCAGTGTTCAAATTTGGTGGATCTGGGTATTTGAGGCAAGGGGTAAGTTGGAGTTCTCTGTATGTGCCTTGTATTATTTTGTCCTGTAATTCTGAAATTATTTCAAAGTAAATATTTGTTTAAGAAAACAAAAGATGTGCATAATAAAAGGCTAAAAAAGACTAAAGTTGAGCTATAGTGATTTTTTATGATGATGTCATCAATATTTATGCACTTCCATAATTTGGCACCTTAACCCAAATCCATAAGGTGGGCACAGGCCAGGCCTGCCATCCTCCTTGCCCACCCCCACCCCTCCATTGCTGGTGGCAGCTGGCTCTGTGCACTGGGGGTGCTGGTGACCCACACTGATGACTTTACCCGAGGACTGGAAGGGGAGGGTATGACGTATTCCTGGGCTGACTCTGGGCATCTCATCTGTGGAGCATGTGCTTCCACACAGCCATCCAGGGTACAGGACACAGACCTGACTATGAAATATTATCAAACTCGTCACATTTTTTAGAGTTGTGTGGTTTTAGTTCACCTTCATGAAACAAGAGTACTTGACTCCCTGTGCTTTGGCTTTGCAATGATGTGCTTTGGCTTTGCAATGATGAGAGTATTCAGCAAATGATGACCTTGGGATTAAAGGACTAGTTAATGTAATCAGCTAAATGTAAACAAATCCAACACCCACCCTCCCCCCACACACATCTCCTCATTTTTCGTTCTCCATCAGCAAACCCTATGAGTCATCTAAAACCATGTGGAGTCTCTTTTGAAGAGAAAAAATGTTTAAATGAAGAAACAGTGTCATTTTTTATATGTCAGTGAAAAGAAACTGTAAGATTATAAGAAATATCATTGAGTTTTATTTCTGTAAGTAACAAAAACAGTTCTCTGACCAGCTGTCTGATTATAGTGAACCCATTGGGGGGTTGATTCACCAAATTTCTAAACCTGGACCTTGATCATTGAGACAAAAAGCCCTTTTGCAATAGGTTGAGGGTGGACGAGTGAGTCTGATTTTAGAAATGAATTCTGAGTAGGTTAAATTAATTTCCTTGATATAAACAAGAGGATTTGGAAACAAAACACAATTTGAAACTACTTATATCCATGCCTTCAACATGAATATCGATGCCAAATATTTAGAGTTAAAATTTTCTATCCTAATTCTAAATCAACAGACGTAATATTCACTATCTAACCTAGAATGCTAATATAACAATATTTTCTTTATATTAATAGGGAAAAACACTCAGGATAAAATTATTTGCTTTGTGGTAACCTATCCATATTTTCAGAAAAAAAAAAGAACCTCAGTTATACCAGAATTAGATCAATACCTGACTGAGTTAAAGAGGAGATGCAGGATGTGAAGCGTGGGGGGAGGGGCCCTCTATAAAAAGCCCCGTGAGGGTGTGTCAAGGTCAGTTTCATATTTAAACTTGACCAGGTTGTGGTACCTACTTGTCTGGCTGGGCAAGCACTGACATGTCTGTTGCTATGAGGACATTTCATGGACTTAGATCATGTCCGTGTGGGGGCAGCTTCCACAGGTGATAGCGTTTGCAATCAGCTAAGGGGAGTGTCTTCTGCAATGATGATCTTAATCTAATCACTGGAAGGCTTTTAAGGAGGACTCAGAAGAGACAAACTCTCTTCCTGCTTTGGCCAGCCAGCCTCTCCTGAGGGTTCATTGAGGACCTTCGTTGGAGCTCCCAGCTTGTGGCCTGCCCTACCGACCTTCAACTCTACATCCCCGCGGCTACATGAGACACTTTTATATGTTCTATACTTACAGATATCTCCTGCTGATTTTGTCTTTCTAAGAACCCTAACTAATACAGGATCCATCTCTCTCCAGAACTGAGCTGTCCGTGGCAGCACCTGGACGCCAGAGGAGAGCCAAGTTGAGAGAGGTGAGTCTAGACTTATGTCATTTTTTTTTACTTCTCATATTTCTATGAAGCTCTGATAAGAGAAAGCAAGGTCCAGGGAAAGGAAAAAGTACTAAGTCTGCCAACTCAAGTCCGGAACAGGGTGTACCTTAGGGACACCTGGGCCCCCTGCCCAGGAGCAGTGTGCAGAATCTAGATTTCAGTCTCAGGCGGAAGTGACTATTTCTCATTTTCTGTAATCAACCCCAGTCTGGGATGCTTACCAGAGGTGAACGGAGTTTCCACTGTTGACCTCTTCAACCTCTCAGGCATTCTTTAGGGTTTTTACCAGAGTTGGGTTGGACCAGCTGGGGGGTTGGAGCATCTCTAAGTCTAGACCAACAATGCCCAAGAGAAATGCAGTGTGACCCACACATGGAAGTGTAAGTTTTCCAGTAGCCACATGGTGACAGTTTAAAAAACAGGTGATCATAATTTTCACATCTAAAATATGATCATGTCAACATGTGATCAAATTTAAAGCTTTTAATGAAATACATTACATTCATTTTCTTATTAGATCTTCAAAATCCAGGTGTATTTTACCCTTTGAGCACATTTTAATTCAGAAAAGCCTCATGCCTGGTGTTCAATGGCCCCATGGGTCTGGTGGCCCCCCTATTGGAAATCCCAGCCCAGACCCTTCCACACCTCAACTTAAAGCTGAAGGATGGATCCTGTCCTCATTCAAACTAGCATTTCAGAATTCAATAACTCAGGGTCATGAGACTTTCACATTTGCATTTGTCCCGTATCTTCATTACCTGGTATGAGGATGGAATAGTTTCTCTAGGCATGTAAAGATGAAACAGGCCCAAGGCCTACTGTCACTAAACGGTGGAAATGCCACTAATAATCATCCACATTTTCCCCCAGACAGGGGCCATGGCTGAACACTTTAAAGAAGTAAGTAAATGCCGTATCTGCCTGGCTTATCTTGAAAAACCCATGTACTTGAAGTGTGGGTACATCTGCTGCTTCCGCTGCATGAACTCCCTGCAGAAGGAGCCCCATGGGGAGGGCTTGCTGTGCCCCTCCTGCCCTGTGGTCTCTCAGAAGAATGACCTTAGGCCCAACTGGCAGCTGGGGAGGCTGGTTTCCAAGGTTAAGGACCAGGAGCCCCACCTGAGAGCTCTTCTGAAAATGAACCCAAGGATGCTGCAATTCCAAGGTAAGGAGTCCGTGCATTCTCCCCCTTCCCACAAAGGCTCTCCATTAAATATGGGCACCTCCACTGCTCCCCAAGCCACAGAGCTTCTTTTCTCTGGGTGTAGATTAGATCCACCCAGAGGTTTAAACGAATGAGATCATTTAAGTCATGAGTGTGACCTGTATGGCTACAGAGCCCTTGCAATATGGCTACTGCCACATGTGGAAGTGAAATTTTGGAGGTACTTCATTATTAAAGGTAAAATAATTTTTACATATGTCACCGTTTAAAGATGCAGCCTCTTGTTTCCACTTACATATATGTCTCTCTGGATGCCACTGGGCAGTGCTGCCTCAACCATGGCTTCTGAAAACTTGAATTCTAATTCGATTACAAAGCCTGTAAAAGTCTCCGGATGACGCTAACCCACAGTGATGTATCACAGCACGCAGGCCCCCAGGGGAGAGCTGGTAAAATCGTGCATGGCAGTTGGCTCTGCACAATGTTCCACCTGGGGAGTCAGGGCTGCCCACTGACCTGGTGCCACAGAATATACTCCCTGAATCCATGTCACAGCAGAATTCTGGATTATTTTGCAATTGAATTTTGAAACAGGTTTTGCTTAAGGTGAATTATCTGTGCTCATCCATAAGCCAATGCATGCAAGTCAGGATGCCAGCTCAGACATAGCAGATGCCAGAACCCAGGCAGGCTCTCTAGCCCCAGGGTCTGTTAATGCGGCATATCACCATGAGTGGCTGTGCTGGGCGGGAGTACAAGGAGAGTGCTTAGGTGCATAGCAATCATGAGAAACGTGAATTCCTTTATTTTCTAAGTGAGCACACATTTCCACCATGCAGCTTCACATTTGGGATGATGAAACTAGTCCCAGAGATTTTTGTCCTTGAAAACCCCTCTCTGAGGGCCCTATTTTCTGGCAACCTTCTAGATCCCAGGGACTAGAGTGAAGGCATTGGTCATTGGTCCATAGGGTTCACACTGGAAACTCCCATCGTCTCTCCCCACATGGCTGTGTTAGGAGAATCAGCTCTGGGCTCTATCCTGATCATGAAGGAGGGTGCATTGGAGAGGTTGGCAATGCACAGAGCTCTTCCTATGCAGGATTCACCACTCCTCTAACACTATGCCATGCCAGTCCTGGGTCTAAGGTGCTTCCAGAATACAAAAACTCCCTACTCATGCCCAAAATCTACCATATGGACTTCCACAGAAGTTACTCATTTCATCCCAAGACTGCTCGCATCATCCCTTCATTATGTCACAAGTCTCAGAAAATGAAACCCTTAAGTATTGGCAACTGCATAGTCAACAAGACTAAAGGAGAATGTTAATGCAAAGAAAAATCAAACTTTAATAGCCCATTATTATTCTGCAATTATTAAATCAATTTCCATCCTTCAAAATATCTATAAGATATATATTTTATAGGAACAGCACTAATTCATAAAATTTTAAGATCAATAAATGATCAAGGTCCTTTCCTCCATGGAAATCTCAATTAAAGGAAGAAAAATATTCAATCAAATAACTACATAACAATATACAAAGAGTTCCAACTGTAAGAGGAATCGTTACAATTATAGGAACTGTTGTTACAATTATGTTCATTCATTCAATATACAAAATTAAACCCAATCAGGGAGGCCATGGATGTTTCCCTAGGAACATTCAGATTGATAGAAAAAAGGTAAATTTAAGAGGTGGAAGTGAATGAGATATTTGGTAGAAATGAGGAGTGAGACAGTATTTGCTGAACTATTTTTCTTCCCACAGTAGACATGGCCTTGGATGTGGACACAGCCAACAACTACCTCATCATCTCTGATGACCTGAGGAGAATGAAATGTGGGCATTTCACACAGAATCGGGAAGAACGTGCTGAGAGATTCCAACCAATCTGTGTGCTGGGCACCCCTCGCTTCACCTCTGGCCGCCATTACTGGGAGGTGGACGTGGGAACAAGCAGAGAATGGGACCTGGGCGTTTGCAGAGACTCTGTTCCTCGACAACATAAAATTGTATTGTCTTCAGAACGTGGCTTCTGGACTGTGGGTTTGATCAAAGGTGACCTCTACTCAGCCAGCACTGTACCTCTGACTCCTCTCTGGGTGAGCCCTCGGTTACACCGAATAGGGATTTTCCTAGATATGGATAGTGGAAGCCTTTCCTTTTGTGATGTTAGCAATGGATCCCACATCTTTACATTCACCAACATTCCTACTGTGGAGACACTGCGCCCATTTTTTGCTCCTTCAAACCCACTGCATGATGACCAAGGCTCCCTGAGTATCTGCCCTGTGATGAGTCTGGGCACTGCCACTCCTACAGATTACCCTGAGGGAGGTCAAATAGACTTGGAGCAGAACAATTCATAAAAAATTATGTTGTGCTCATAGCTAAAACCTTTTGCTTGTTTCATACCTGGTACAGAGTTACAGGAGAAAAAATGGAATAGTTCACAAATATTAAACAAAAATTAAGTAGCTAAATTAAGAAAGATTACATTTCAAATATTGGCATGCTTGTCCTCTTTGGATCTTACGTATATGTTTCCATTTGAGTAAAGGTCATGAACTCTCAGATCAATTTCCAAATGTTTTCCTTTTACTTTTCTGTAAGATAAACTAATTTAATCTGGATGTGGAGGTGATAGGCAAATAAGCATTTGAATGCAATTTAACAGATTATGTCATCTTATAAATAAGAAAGTAAGACCTAATGGAAACAGTAAAAATAAATCTGTTGAAAAAGGGTGTTGACAATATGGATTGGGGGATGGAACTGGTTGATGTCTTGGAGACACTGGCACCTCTGGGTTTCAGGACTTATCAGGCCTAGGTACCATCTGAAAGTTTTAGGTTTCTGAAAAGTAAAATGTACGTGTAACTTTTGTAGGCTTTCACTCAGATTGAGCCTTGAGTGTTCTTTAGCATTAGCAGGATGAACCATGGCAATTACCAATATCCAGCTGAAACTTGCATTAAGAGCAGCCTCCAGAATAGCCTCTCGATTCTATTTGTATTCTCTTAGCCACTTGTGCCAGTTTGAAAGGATTATGTACCCTAGAAAAGCTATGTTTTCATCCTTATCCATCTTGTGGAGGCTGCCATTTCCTATAATCCTTATTCAATACTTTAGATTGGAAACTTGATTAGATAATCTCCACAGAGATGTGACTTGCCTAACTCTGTGTACTAACCTTTGGTTAGAAGGAGATGTGACTGAACCCATTCCAAGCGAGCCTTAATTAGTTTACTGGAATCCTTTAAAAGAGGGAACCTTTTTGGAGACAGCCACAACAGCCACAGAGCCCACATAGCCAGAGACTTTTGGAGACTGATTTAGTCAAGGGAGGTTGTTAAACTGGATTAGGGGATAACATGTCTCCACCCATTTGAGTGGGTCATGATTGGTTTTTTGGAGTCCTATAAAAGAGGAAATATTTTGGAGAATGAGAGACTTCAGAGAGAGTAACACTACGAAGCAGAGAGTCCACCAGCCAGTGACCTTTGGAGATAAAGAAGGAAGACGCCTCCCGGGGAGCTTCTTGAAACCACAAGCCAGGAGAGAAAGCTGGCAGATGATGCCATGTTCGCCATGTGCCCTTCCAGCCAAGAGAGAAGCCCTGACTGTGTTCGCCATGTGCCTTCTCACTTGAGAGAGAAACCCTGAACTTCATTGGCCTTCTTGAACCAAGGTATCTTTCCCCGGATGTCTTTGATTGGACATTTCTATAGACTTGTTTTGATTGGGACATTTTCTTGGCCTTGGAAGTGTACACTAGCAACTCATTAAATTCCCCTTGTTAAAAGCCATTCCATTTCTGGTATATTGCATTCCGGCAGCTAGCAAACTAGAACAGAGACGAAGAAGGAAACCATTCCTAGGGGAACTTTAAAGAGCAAGAAACCTGGAGAGAAAGCTAGCAGACGTCGCCATGTTCACCACATGACTTTTCAGTTGAGAGAGTAATCCTGAACTTCATCGGCCTTTTTTTAGTAAAGGTAACCTCTTGTTGGTGCCTTAATTTGGACATGTTATAGACTTGCTTTAATTGGGACATTTTCCTGACCTTAGAACTGTAAACATGCAACTTAATAAATTCCCCCTTTTAAAAGCCATTGTGGTTCTGGTGTATCACATTCTAGCCACTAGCAAACTAGAACAGGCACTGATACTTTATTTTGTTACATTTCTTCTCACTGTTTTGGTCAGGAAGGTATTGTCAGTCTCATAGATCAGGGCCAGGCCCATCCCTGGGAGTCATGTCCCATGTAGGGAAGAGGAAATCATTTTCCATACAGAGTTGGGACTAGAGAGAGGCCACATCTGAGCAATGAAAGAGGAAAATCAGTATTATTTACAGTAACACTAAGATATATCCCAGGCACATATCACAGGAACTAGCACACAGTGTATGTCCATAAAATGTTTACTTACTGACTGAGACCAAGAAAGGGAAATGAGCACCAGGTCAAAGAAGTTCTTGTATATGATGATGGGTTCAGGTTAACCTGAAAGTAAAGGTAAGTGAAGGACTGTTTTAAACCGAGTAAAATGGTGTCCCTTGTTCATTATTGAACATTGTTCTAAGTATCACAAACACTGGCATCTGGGATAAGGACCAATGAGGAGGCTCTCTCACTATCATTTTATGTAACATATAGGGATTCTTATGTGCCAGCCTTTCTTCTAGAATTTTTACAAATGTGAACTCATTTTTCAGAACACTCCTAGAGACTGGTTCTGTTATTATCTGCACTTGAAGAGGGAGCAGAAGCTCGGGACGAATAACTTGTGTGGGTCATGCAGTATCAAGTTAACCAGGTGTCATGAACAGGTTCATGTGTCAACTTGGCCAAGTGGTGGTACCTGTTTGTCTGGTTGGGCAAGTGCTGGTCTGTCTGTTGCAATGAGGGCATTTCATAGAGTTAGATCATGATCACGTCAGCTGCATCCACAGCTGACTCCATTTGTAATCAGCCAAAGGGGAGAATCTTCTGCAATGAGTGATGCTTAGTCTAATCACAGGAAGCCTTTTAAGGAGGATTCAGAAGAGAAAAGATTCTATTCCTGTTTTGACCGGTGAGCCTCTCCTATGGAGTTCGTCCAAACCCTCCATTGGAGTCGTCGGCTTCACAGCATGCCATGCAGATTTTGGACTCTGTGTTTCTGCAGTTACGTGGGACACTTTTATAAATTTTCTATTTGTGATTGTTCCCTGTTGATTCTGTTTCTCTAGAGAACCCTGACTAATACATCTTGGTATCAGGAGTGGTTCTTAAGAAACAGGATCTTAAAAATGAGTTTTTTATGAATGGTTTTCTACTCTGACTGGTCTCAAAGACACTAAGGACTCTGATTCCCATAATCAGAATGACACTCCAAATCCATGGAGTGAGTTGGCAAAAGAGATAGTTAAAATATCACCATTCGATTCTCCTAAAGCTTCGCTTGTATGAAACCAGGGTCTGGAGGATAATGTTTTTGACACCTTTTCAGGATTTTGTAGAACTAAGAGGTATAGAGATACTTATTGACTGTTGTTAGATACACTGGCTACATTAAGGAGTGAAAGGGATGGGCTTAAGGCTTCAAATGTGAAGGTTAAGTGCCGTCTGACAGATGCAGATGTTTCTGAGTATCCTGAAGGAAAATCTTATTTCCAGTAGCCGCGGACTTGAGAGCTCTGAAAATCAGACTCAGAATCTTATTCTTAAAGTAGCAAGTTTACAACATGAACTGAAATCTCAATGTTGTATGGTGTCTGCCATTAAAATGAGGGCATTGATTGGAAAGGAGTGGGACCCCGAAAAATGGGATGGTGACATATGGATTGATAATGATGTCAGAGTGAGTTTGAAATCCTAGATCATGCTGATTCTTCTCTAGATAACCCTGTAATAGTTTGCCCTAAGCACATAACCGCCCCACCTCCAGGCTGCCTTGAGGAGTTGGCCACCCAACTTCCTCCTGAAGGGATTAGCTCTAGAGTGATTAATCCTGTTTCACCAAATGAAACTGCAATTGAAGGCCCTGAAGCAAATGGCTTGGAAGCTATTTCTAATTCTTTTCATGACCCATCCCTACCACCCCTCATTTCTTCTGGACCTATAACTAGACTAAAGTCCCAACAGGCCCCTAAGGGTGAGGTACAAAGTATCACACATGAGGAGGTATGTTATACTCCAAAAGAACTGTGTGAGTTTTCCAATTTATATAGACAGAAATCAGGGGAATATGTGTGCCAATGGATTTTAAGAGTGTGGGATAATGGCGGGAGGAATATAAGGCTGGATCAGGCTGAAATTGTTGATATGGGCCCACTAAGCAGAGATTCTGCCTTCAATGTTATAGCTCAAGGTGTTAGAAAAGGTATTAACAGTTTGTGTGGATGGTTGGTTGAAACACGAGTCAAAAGGTGGCTGACATTACCTGAGGTTGAAATGCCAGAACTGCCCTGGTATAATGTAGATGAGGGGATCCAGAGGCTTAGAGAGAATGGAATGTTAGAATGGATTTATCATGCAAAGCCTGCTCTTATACCCCAGGAATGTCCAGAGGATGCACCTTTTACCAGAACAGTGAGAAATAAATTTGTGAGACTAGCACCATCATCCCTGAAGAGCTCTGTGCTTGCACTTCTCTGTAGGTCAGATATTACTGTAGGAACTGCTGTACCTGAGCTGGAATCCTTAAACACAATGGGGATGACAGGATCCCGAGTTGGCAGAAGCCAGGTGGCAGCACTCAATCGCCAAAGACAGGGTAGACATGGCTATTAGAATAGACAGCAAACTCAAAGCAGGCGTCAAAATTATATGACTCGCAGAGATTTGTGGCATTGGCTAGTAAATCATGGGGTACCTAGAAATACAATAGAAGGGCAGTCTACTAAATTCTTGTTTGAGCTGCATAAACAAAAGAGTTCTAGGTCAAGTGAACAGAAGTCTAACCTGAATTACAAAAATACAGAGTCACGGCTCCTTAATCAATTTCCAGACTTGAAACAGTTAACAGACCCAGAGTCCATTGAAGGACGGGGAGGCCAGGTCACTGGGTGAGAACTCTTTTACACTGTCACAAATTTATACTGTTAATCTTCCTCCAAGCCTTCCCCAAGGAGACTGACAGCCTTTTACCAGGGTAACTGTGCACTGGGGAAAAGGAAATGATCAGATATTTCAGGGATTATTAGACACTGGTTCAGAAGTGACATTAATTCCAGGGGACCCAAAACATCACTCAGGTCCACCAGTCAGACTGAGAGCTGATGGAGGCCAGGTGATCAAAGGAGTTTTAGCTCAGGTCCAACTCACAGTGGGTTCAGTGGGCCCCCGGACCCATTCTGCAGTTATTTCCCCAGTTCCAGAATGTATAATTGGTAAGGACATACTGAGCAACTGGCAGAATTCCCACATTGGCTCTCTAACTCATGCAGTGAGGGCTATTACAGTGGGAAAGACCAAGTGGAAGCCACTAGAACTGCCTCTACCTAGGAAAATAGTAAATCAGAAGCAATACTGGATTCCTAGAGGGATTGCAGAGATTACTGCCACTCTTAAGGACTTGAAGGATGCGGGGGTGGTGATTCCCACCACATCCCCATTCAACTCTCCTATTTGGCCTGTGCAGAAAACAGATGGGGCATGGAGGATGACAGTGTATTATTGTAGGTTCAACCAGGTGGTAACGCCAACTGTAGCTACTGTTCCAGATGTGGTATCATTGCTTGAACAAATCAATACATCTCCTGGTACCTGGTATGCAGCTATTGATCTTGGAAATGCTTTTTTTCTCAATAGCTATTAGTAAGGACCACCAGATACAGTTTGCTTTCAGCTGGCAAGGTCAGCAATATACTTTCACTGTCCTACCTCAGGGGTATATCAACTCTCCAGCCCTATGTCATAATCTTGTCCACAGAGAACTTGATCATTTCTCCCTCCCACAGGACATCACACTGGTCCATTATACTGATGATATCATGTTGATTGGATCTAGTGAGCAAGAAGTAGCAACTACTCTAGATTTACTGGTAAGGCATTTGCATGTCAGAGGATGGGAGATAAATCCAACAAACATACAGGGGCCTTCCACCTCAGTGAAATTTCTAGGTGTCCAGTGGTGTTGGGCATGTCGAGATATCCCTTCTAAGGTGAAGGATAGTTGCTGCATCTGGCTCCTTCTATGACCAAAAAAGAGACACAATGCCTAGTTGGTCTTTTGGATTTTGGTGACAACACATTCCTCATTTGGATGTGCTACTCCAGCCCATTTATTGAGTGACCAGAGAAGCTGCTAATTTTGAATGGGGACCTGAACAAGAGGAGGCTCTGTGACAGGTCCAGGCTACTGTACAAGCTGCTCTACCACTTGAGCCATATGATCCAGCAGATCCAATGGTGCTGGAAGTGTCAGTGGCAAATAGAGATGCTGTCTCGAGCCTTTGGCAAGCCCCTATAAGAGAATCACAATGCAGACTCTTAGGATTTTGGAGCAAAGCCTTACCATCTGCTGCAGATAACTATTCTCCTTTTGAGAAACAGCTTTTGGCCTGCTACTGGGCCTTAGTAGAGACTGAACGCTTAACCATGGGCCTCCGAGTTACCATGAGACTTGAGTTGCCTATTATCAACTGGGTGTTGTCTGACCCGCCAAGCCATAAAGTTGGGCGTGCACAGCAGCACTCTGTTGTAAAATGGAAATGATATATACGAGATAAAGCCACAGCAGTTCCTGAAGGCGCAAGTAAGTTACATGAAGAAGTGGTCCAAATGCCGATGGTCTCCACTCCTGCCACGTTACCTTCTCTTTCCCAGACCAGAGCTATGACCTCCTGGGGAGTTCCTTACAGTTAATTGACTGAGGAAGAGAAAACTCGAGCCTGGTTTACAAATGGTTCAGCACAATATGCAGGTACCACCCGAAAGTGGACAGCTGCAGCATTACAACCCCTTTCTGGGGTGTCCTTGAAGGATAGTGGTGAGGGGAAATCTTCCCAGTGGGGGGAACTTTGAGCAGTGCACCTGGTTGTTCATTTTGGTTGGAAGGAAAACTGGCCAGAGGTGTGTTTGTATACTGACTCATGGGCTGTTGCTAATGGTTTGCTGGATGGTCAGGGACTTGGAAAGACTATAATTGGAAAATTGGTGACAAAGAGGTCTGGGGAAGAAGTATGTGTATAGACCTTTCTGAGTGGGCTAAAACCATGAACATATTTGTGTCCCATTTGAATGTGCCCCAGAGTGTGACTTCGGCAGAGGAAGGTTTTAATAATCAAGTGGATAAGATGATCCGTTCTGTGCATATCAGACAGCTTCTTTCCCCAGCAACTCCTGTCATTGCCCAATAGGCTCATGAACAAATGGTCATGGTGGTAGGGATGGAGGTTATGCATGGGCTCAGCAACATGGACTTCCTCACTCACCAAGGCTGACTTGGCTACAGCCACTGTTGAATGCCCAATCTGCCAGCAGCAGAGATCCACACTCAGCCCTCGATATGGCACCATTCCCCCAGGTGATCAGCCAGCTACATGGTGGCAGGTTGATTACATTGGACCTCTCCCTTCACAGAAGGGGCAGCGATTTGTTCTAACTGGAATAGACACATACTCTGGATATGGGTTTGCTTTCCCTGCACACAATGCTTCTGCCAAAACTACTATCCGTGGGCTTACAGAATGCCTTATCCATCATCATGGTGTTCCACGTAGCATTGCTTCTGATCAAGGAACACACTTCACAGCAAATGAAGTGTGGGAATGGGCACATGCTCATGGAATTCTCTGGTCTTACCATAGAATTCTGCTGGTCTATAGGTTTTAGTTCCAAAAGGGGGAGTGCTTCCTCCAGGAGAAACAACAATGATTCCATTGAACTGGAATCTAAGACTGCCACCTGGTCACTCTGGGCTACTATTGCTCCTGGATCAACAAGACAAGAAGGGGATTACATTATTGTCTGGGGTGATTGACCCTATCAGGGAAAAATAGGACTGCAACTACACGATGGAGGTCAAGAAGAGTTTTCTTGGAATATAGAGATCCCCTAGGGCATCTTTTAGTACTATCATGCATTCATGATGGTAGATACTGCCACAGGACTTCTGTTAGCTTTTCCAGTGGGAAAAGCAAATCAACGAGCTCCCATATACAGTCTAGTAATTGAAGGCAGCCTCTGTGGAATACTGACACATATCAACAGTGATCAGGGAACCCCTTTCATTGGATCCAAGCACGGGTTATGAACAACTATGTAATGCAGACTTTCCATCTACCTTATAACCTCAGAAGTGCAGGTCTTATAGAAAGGAACAGTTTGAAAGATAAGAAATCCCTACAACAATGGGCTAAAAGTCTTTCTCAGGCCCTAACTGAACTCCTCAGGTCAGGTGCAGCCCTAGCCCCTATTGAAATGCTAATGGCAGGACCTATGAGAATACAAACTGAGGACAGCCACTTCACAGCCTAAAAGGGGGAAGAGTAATAATTTATTTTTGCCTATGCCTCGGACCATACAAATGGGGGAAATCAGGTCATCTGGCCTTGGGGCTGGCCTCTGCAGCCACAGTGGTTGAGAATCTTAAGGCCATGGGGAATAGGAGTCACCCAAAATATTGTAATCTGACCATCATTTATAATAAAAAATGCATGCTAAAGTTTTTATCACCAATCCAGGATCTCCTATGCCAATGAGAAACATATTTAACTATGTGGACCCTTCTTATTATGAGATTAATGATTGATGTCTCAGGGAAGGACTGTCAAGATTCACAGGGGAGAATTCTGGTATTGAAAACCTCACCACACGGTCCCTCTGCCTGGTACATTACTATCTACCAATGTAACTCGTGCATGTATATTATTAAATCAACAACTTACTCCTTATTGTTCCCCATAAACATGTTTCTTTTCACCCATAGTACCCTAGAAAACACCTTTCTACAGTTGGCTTCATCAGTAACCCACATTCACAGTCCAACCTAAAGTTGGGTTTGCAGACTTGTCATCTTTGGGTGCTATTGGCTTCCCATGGACCATAGTCCTGCTAACTGGGCACCCTGTGGATGTGGCAGAATTTGTCACACCAACAAATCTGGAGTGAGACTTTCTCTTTTAAAACAGAAGTCCATTTACCATCTCATAATGAGAGTTGGGCTTATATTTTTTCCCTTGTGAGGGAACAAGTAAATAAGTCCTGGCCTGTATTAGGGCAAGTTGTACATGATGGAATTGAATGGCTTTGGACATTTTAACTGCAACACTAGGCAGAACCTGTGCCCTTATAAACATACAATGTTATGTATTTATTTCTGATCACTCACCTAATATTTCATAAGCTTCAAATTATATGCAACAGCATATATACTGTATTTATCAATTATCTACTGATCCCCTTTCTACTTGGTTTAATTCTTTTACTCAGATTTGGAGGCATTTCTTTATAGAATTATCTTCCCTATGTGTTGGATTGTTACTACTCTGTTTTATTTTATATTGTTGTGGCAGTATATGGATACAAAATCTGTCCTATGGTCAACACAGCATGTTATGGAGGGTGGGGGTGGAATGTAGTGGCCTGATGCCTTAAACTTCTCCTTAAAGCCCAGAACAAATCTTCTTTAGCTAAGGAAAAAGTCAGGAAAGTAAGCAATCTCCCCAGAGGGGGATGAATATAATGACAGTTGTAAAAAAAAAAAAAAAGTCATTGACCGTGTCTTTCTAGACTTAGTAAAATATCAGGCCTTAGGCTACTTTAATGCCTATACAAGAGACCCAATGTTCTCATTCTATTTGGAATGTCTTTGATCTGAAATCATATATTGCTTTGTGCATTTCTATTCCCTTCACAGAGTGTTAACTTCTACCTGGCCATCACCAGAAAATTCCTGTTCAAAATCCCTAATAAACCCATGCCTGCTTCTATGCCTGGCATGTTTTTTCAGTCCAGCAACTATGCTCTTCTGGGCTCTATATAAGCTTGGTCTGGGCCAGAACACATGTATAAATGAATGTGTATAAAAATGGTGAAATCTGAATATGATCTAGGGATTTTCCTGATGTCAGTTTTCTGGTCTTAAGTAGTGTATTATAGTTACGAAAGTGGTTGCCATTGGGGTAACTAGGTGAAGGGCATAAAGAAACTTGGTACTATTTTTGCAACTTCTATGACTCTATAATCACTCCAAAATAGAAATTTATAAAAAAAAAAAATCAAGGTAACCCAGAGCATCAAACTAGCTAAGATCTGCTGGTGGTTACTGATGCATGGGGCTTTCTGTACCTTGACAGCAGCAATCACTATTCAGAAGAAGTGGAGATGGGCAGTGTACCTTCTAGTCCTTCCTGCCTTTAGTCATTTCAACCACATTTTAATCCCTATTCCAAAAATGACCATTCTCCTCAAAAAATTGAAATCAGGGCAGTCAAGATTCAAACACATTTGCCTCTGAGTCCTGTGCTTTATAAGAATGTTGAGAAACAATCTATTTCTATGCTGCAACCTCGCCCCACACACCATCCCTTCTCACCCTGTCTTGGCACTGGGTGCTTCGGTGAAGACACAGATGGGATGATTACCACTGGAATACTTAGACATTTTGTTCTCTTTCATGACTGAAAAGGAGCTGTAACGGAGGACTGAATCAAATTCTTCTGGCGCCAATCTTTTACCAAGAAATTGACAAATCTCCACACTGCTCCTAAGATCCTGTATGGTGGGGGTGGAGTGGGGGAGATGTCATCAGATAGTGATTCAGGGAATGATTGTAGAGCCAGCTGTTTGAAGTCTAGTGAAGGTCCAACACAGACTATTTATGTGACCTACGGAAATTTCCTGCACTCTCACATACTTCAGTTTTCACATCTGCAGAATGGAGATAAAAATACCTATCACCTAAGGAGACTATAAGAATGTTACTAGTGAGGTTAGTGCCACTTTAACAGATTTCCTTGTTGCCTTAAGCACTAAGTTTTTCCTTGCTCACATAAATTCTAGTGTATATTTTGCAAGTCACATGCATATGAATATGGCTACCACCCTAACCTTCTACCACCCTAACCTTCTGCCGTTCTGTGGCTTGACCCTCCATCATATCCTCATGCTCCTGCATCTTCCATTGCGAGGTGGAGAATAAGATCATAGGAAAAAAGCATGTTCTTCATCATCAATTCTACCAGAAGTGACCCCAGCTTTCCACTTGCTTCCATTGGCAAAACCAACCCATGGTCCACCTAGATGGAAAGCAGATGGTGAAATGCAGTCCCAACCTGGGCAGCCACTTTCCAAAAACAGTGCTACCTCTACAAAGGGGAACTTGAAATTTAGTGGCCAGCTTGCAACAGCGCCACTGATTAAATGAATTTGTAAAGTACATCTGTCATAGAAAAAGGGCTAGATGAAAACTGGATGTTATTGTTGACACCAGAATGAGGGGTGAGTAATCACAAAGTCTATAGACTAGTTAGAGTCCTGTCTCCCACCCCAACTCCCCACCCCAAGGCCACTATTTTGGAACTCTCTAATCTGGATGAGTGTCTGAAAGTTTATGTGAAATGGCTTTGGGCCTAGCCTGGCAGTTCAATAGTCTATCCATTAGGCATTGGCCCCAAGCTGGAGATGATTATAGGTGCCTGCACAGAACATGTTAATATGATGTGGGAGTTGTCAGAGTCAGATTTGTGTGTGAACAACAATTTCCATGTATTAAGAATACGATATACAGGGCGGGCCACAGTGGCTCAGCAGGCAAGAATGCTCACCTGCCATGCCAGAGGACCCGGGTTCGATTCCTGGTGCCTGCCCATGTTAAAAAAAAAAAAGAATACGGTATACAGCTTGGAGAACATGCATAAACCAAAGGCAATGGAAGATTTTCAGCTGCTGTCCTAGCCTAGTATTTAAGTGTCTTATTCTAAAATTGGAAGGACATGTGGAAGAGACATGTCTGTAATGGCGAGATAGCTAACAGTTACTAAACACGTTCCCCTTGGCAAATGCGATTCCAGACACTTTTCATTTTCTTCTCACAGCTCAGTAAGTTATTATTATTCAAGTTTGGGAATTGGGACACTGAGGCACAGAGGGATTAAGAGCTTGTCAAGGTTACTCAGTAAATAGTAGGCAGTCTTTGTCTAAGTGTCAAGTTCTTATCCACTGCCTCATGCTTCCTCTAATGAATGCTTCTGCATGGAGGAAGAGAAGAGGGACCTGGGAAGGGAGAGAGAAGGATGGATGATTCTAGGAGAGCCAGGGAAAGGAAATTACCCTCTGCAGCTCCTCATAAGACACTACCAGGAAGGACTTCTTGTCTTTCCCTTCCATCCATCCAAGGATATGATCAAACCAAAGTCCACAAACTACTGTATAGGGATAAGAAAAACAAAGGTTAACAATTCCTCCCCATATCATATTCAAGGAATATTTATTGCCCTCCTCAGGGTGGAAGATTTAGTGAGTTTGAATTGAGGGGTTTGGTGTTAACCAAGAAAAAGTTTTGACCACTGCACTGGAACACAAGCTGTTTACTGGGGATGATGCTTTGGCTTTGACTGCTTTGCAGTCCTTCACAGTAGCAAGGCTTCCAGAGGCAGGGTGCAAGGGAGACTCTAGGGGAATCAGACAAGGGGGAAACTCCAGAAATTCCCAGAGAAGGGGGAAAGTGTGTTTGTGGGGAAGTGGGGGATCATATGTCCAGGCAATGTCACAGAGTCCACACAATGGGGCATTCAGGACCAGCCAGCTCCGGGGTGCCAATGTAGTTTGGGCTCTTATAAGCACAGGGTTTATCTTATCAATGGTAAGGACATGTGGGGGGCAGCTTTGTAGGGAATTTAAGGCAGCTCAACTCTAAATGGCTAAAAATTGCATATTTGTGCCATTTAAAACAATAGGATGTGTAAGAATTTGAGTTTGGCACCAGTAGGCTTTTCTAACACATCACACTGCTGTGATCAAGTAAAACATCACACAGAGTGGCCACCTTCAGGCTTGTTTATGTAAGAGAAGGCAATATTTTATTTTGTTTATATGCAAGAGAAGGCAATTCTTTATTTTTATTTTGTGGAGTATATAAGAGGAATAAGACAAAGTGATTCCCTCTAGCAATGTATAACAAAATAACGATCACATAAACCATAAAATCTCAGATGGCACTTTTCTAGGTACTGACACACAACTCTGTGAAGTTCATTCTTACCTTTTAGGTTTTTTAAATAATAGACTATTTTTTGAGTAGTTTAAGTTTACAGAAAAATTCAGCAGAAACTACAAAGAGTTCCCATATACCTCCACTCCTCTTCCACAGTTTCTTCTATTATTAACCTCTTACATTAGTTTGATACTTCTATTAGACCTGATTAACCAATATCAGTACATTGTTAACTAATCTTTGGCTTACTTTCAGGTTCATATTTTGTTATGTACCATTCTATAGTTTTGAAAAATACATAATGTCATGTGTTTGCCATCACAGCATCACACAGAATAGTTTCACAGGCCCTAAAAATCCTCTGTGCTCCATGTATTCATCCCTCTCTCTCATCTTTGGAGCCTCAACAACCACTGGACTTTTTACTGCTTCCATAGTTTTGCCCTTTCCACAACGTTACATAGCTGGAATCATACAGTATTAGCCTGTTTAGACTGACTTCTTTCACTTAGCAATATGTATTTAAGGTTCCTCCATGTATTTTTGTGCCTCAATAGATCACTTCTTTTTATTGCTGATAAGGCTCCATTGTGTAAAAGTACCACAGTTTGCTTATCTATTTGGCTATTGAGGGACATCTTTGTTGTTTTCATTTTTTACAATCATGAATATAATTAGTATAAACATTTGTGAGCAGTTTTCTATGGACACAAATTTTCAATTTATTTGGGTAAACATCCATGTGTGTAACTGCTGATCTTATGGTGTATCTGTGTTTAGCCATGCAAGAAACTGCCAGGCTGTGGTCCAAAGTCTTCCAAAGTGACTCTGTCATTTTGCAACCCCACAGCAATGACTATGTTTCCGGGGCTCTAAATGCTCTCCAGTATTTGGCATTGCCAGTGATTCATATTTAGCCATTCAAATAGGCATATAGTGGTAAATTGTTGTCATTTCAGTACAAAATTTCCCTATGATATATGATATTGAACATCTTTTCAGATGTTCACTAGCCATCTGTATACCTTCCATTGGAGGAAGTCTGTTCACATCTTTTACCAATTTTTAATTGGATCATGTGTCTTCCTACAGTTGAGCTTTAAGAATTTTGTGCATATTTTGGATACAATTCCTTTATTGGATATGTGCTTTGAAAATGTTTTCTTCTAGTCTGTGGCTTGATGGTTCATTCTCTCAACAGAGTTTTTGCAGAGCAGAAGTTTTTAATTTTAATGATGTCAAATGTAATAATTATTTTCTCTCATGGACTGTGCTTCAAGTGATGTAGCTAAAGTCATTGCCAAATCCAACATCCCCTGTGTTATATTCCAGAATTTTACAAATTTTACATCTTATATTTAAGTCTATGATCCAGTTTGAATTAATTTTTGTGAAAAATGTAAGATTTGTATCTAGATTCAATTGTTATTACATGTGAGTGTCCAGTTGCTACAATATCATTTGTTTAAAAGTCTCCCTTCTCCATTGAATTGCCTTTTCTACTTTGTCAAAGACCAAGTGACAGTATTTCTGTAGGTCTATTTCTGGGCTCTCTATTTTGAATTTAAGGTGCTTTTTTATCCATTCTGCTACCCTCTGTCATTTGACTGAAGAGTTTAACCCATTCACATTTAAAGCTAGTACTGATAATGCAGGACTTTTTAAAGACATTTTGCTTTTTGGTTTTTGTAAGTCTCATAATATTTTTATTTCTCAATACATCCATAACTGCCTATTTTCATATTTAGTTTCTCTTTTATAGTGAACCATTTACAACTCTTCTCAGTTCCCTCATGCATACTTTTCTGATATTTTCTTTGTGGTTACACGAGGCCTAAACTCAACACCATTAATCTATAACAATGTCATTTGGTTTGATACCAACTTAACATAAATAGCAAATACAAACTGTAACCCTATGCCCTCCTATTCCCCCACCTCCAGTCCTTGTTACAAGTAACATTTATATATTAAGAGTCAGTCCAACAACATTGATTTGCTATTATTTTTATATGTTTGCATTTTAGATCTTGTAGGAAGCAAAAAGCAGGGTTACAAACACAAATATAGAAAATAGTGGCATTTATATTTGCCCATGTCATTAGCTTAACAAGAAATCTTTATTTCTTCATGTGGCATTGATCCTTTCCTTTCAACATGAAGGACTCCCTTTAGCATTTATTAAATGGCAGTTCTAAAGGTGATGAACTTCCTTAAATTTTGTTTATTTGGGAATGTATTTTACATGACCAGAATAGATGAATATGATTATTTCTTATTCAACTGTACTCTAAGTCTTATAAGAAATAAAAAGTAGAGTCACCCTAGAAAGCAGTGTTTTCTCAAGATATCGAGTACTACAGTTTATGCCCCAAAGGTAGGACTCCTTTGTCCCAGGTAGCTGTAATTTAGCTGTTCTGCAGCATTCTGTAGGAGTTCCCTGCGAGCTTCCTCTAGGTGCAGGGTAAATTCTGGGATGGTGAGCTTGCAACACATGATCTGGTTCTGTCCTTTAGGCTTTTATTAGACAGATTGGCAGAGCCATACCTGCACCTTGGTTTCTGCACAATGATTTTTCTGCTCTCTTTGGAACCAGGACAAGGGCATTGTACTGGGTATGCAGAGCAGCACCCCACTGAGCAAGTACAGGAATGGGGGATGTTACCAGCAAAAGCGCTAGGAGATCCAATCATTTATACGTTCCCTTGTTCTTGATTCAACACTTTTCCTGTTACTGCAATCCTTCCACTATTTTCTGGAGTTTTGGGAAAGCCATTTCTGCCAGTTGGGTGTGCTGTTCAAAACTTTGGTGGGAGGATAGAGCTCTGCAGAGTCTTACTTTACCATCTTGATAGGGGCAGGGTCTCCACATCTTCTTCTGGGATCTTTTATCTGTTTCCTCGACCTACTTGTCTATGCTTTCATTTCTCCACATGGTCTTGATTGTAGTTTCATAGTAAGTCTTGATGAGGGCAATGACAGTCTTCAAAATTTAATCTTCTTCAATATTATGTTGGCATTCTGTGTCTTTTACGTTTCCATATAAATTTTAAAGTCAGTTGTGTAGATATCCACAAAATAACTTGCTAGTATTTTGATTGGGAGTACATTTAGTTTATAGATCAAGTTGGGGAAAACTGACATCTTAGCAATAATGAGTCAGCTTATCCATGAATGTGGAATATCTATCCATTGATTAAGATCTTTGATTTATTTCATCAGAATTTTGTAGCATTTCTCCTATAGATCTTGAACATATTTTGTTAACTTTATAACTAAGGTTTTTGTGTGTGTGTGTGTGCTAACATGAATGGTGTTGTGTTTTTAATTTCAAATTCCATTGTTTATTGGTGGTGTATAGGAAAGCAAATGATTTTTTTATATTCACCTTTTATTATGCAGCCCTGCTATATTTGTTCATAGTTCCAGAAGTTTTTCTTGATGCTTTCAGATTTTTTGCATAATCATCTGTTAAAAAGCAGATTTATTCCTTCCTTGGCAATCTGTATAGCTTTTATTTCTTTTTCTTTTTTTACTTCATTATCTAAGACATCTTGTTTAATGTTGGAGAGGAGTGGTGAGAGAGAACATTCCTGCAATGTTCTTTTTTTTTTGCTTTTTGTTTTTTGAAAGGGGATTTATCCAGTTTCAAATTTACAGTTCTAAGGCTATAAAAATATCCAAATTAAGGCATGAACAAAAGGACGCCTTCACTGAAGAAGGGCTGATGGTGTCCATGGTACCTCCCCAGTGGGAAGGCACAGAGTCTGCTGGTTCTTTTTTCCAAGGTTGGTTTCAAAATGGCTTTCACAAAATGGCTGTCGCAGCTCTTGTGAGTCACTCTGGCTTCTCCTGGGCATTTTCTTTCTTTCTTTCTTCTCTCTCTTCTCCCCTCCCCCCACCCCCAAGAGCTCTCTTAAAGGACTTCAATAAGGGATCAAGACCCACTTTGAATTTGGTAGGTCACATCTGCATGGAAACAGCCCAATCAAAAGGTCCCACCCAACAATACGCCTGTACCCATAAGAATGGAGAAGGGCACAGTCTTTTCTGGGGGACATAGCAGATTCAAACCAGCACATTCCACCTTCTAGACTCCAAATCCTGCCATGTTCTTGATCCTTGGGGGATTTTTCTAGTTTCTCACCATTAAGTATGATATTAGTTGCAGGTTTCTGTAGATTTTCTTTATCAAGTTGAAGAACTCCTCTATTCTTAGTTGGCTGAGAGATTTTATCAATGGATATTTACAAATAATTTTTGTGCATCTATTGATATGATTGTATGGTTTTTCTTCTTTAGCCTGTTGATGTGATGGATTACATTGATAGATTTTCAAATGTTGAAACAATCTTGCATAAATTTTAGTAGCTATTGGTGTATATTTATTTTTATATGTTGTTGGATTCATTTTTATAGCATTTTGTTGAGGATTTTGCATCTATTTTCATGAGAGATATTGGTCTGTGGTTCTTCGTCATGTTATGCCTGTCTGCTGTTAATGTTAGAATAATGCCAGCTTCATAGATTGAGTTAAGACGTCTTCCTCTATTTCTATTTTCTAGAAGACATTGTAGAGAATTGGTTCTTTAAATTTCTTTTTAAAACTTTGGTAGAAATCATCACTGAAACCACACGAGTCTGATGCTTTTTGTTGTTTTAATTTATCAATTATTGCTTCAATTTCTTTAATAGCTAAGTCCTGTTAATATTATTGACTTTTCCTTTTGTAAGTTTTGGAAAGATTGCATCTCTCAATGGGTTGGTGCATTTATTCTAACTTACCAAATATGGGGGCAAAGTGTTGTTCCAAATATTCCTCTTATTCTTCTAATCTTTGTAGGCTGAATAGTGACTATTTAGGTTTTGAGAATGAAAATGTAAGTGACAGAACATGGAAGAATAGGGAGCTCCAGCACTCAGTCCTTCCAACAGAACTATTAAACAGGCAGGAACTGTCTGAAACAACTATTTTGAAACTCCAGAGGCCAGAGGAACGTTCTACAACAGCCAAGGAAGAGCAGAAGGAAGAGGCTGATAAATTACAGTAAATTACAATAATTGGACTCTCCATGTGGTAGCCACTAGTGCCCATTCCATACTCTCATGGCAGGCCACGATGGGGTCTAGGCCTTGACTAGCTCACTGGGGACAGAAAGGGATATAAAATCTTTTTCTCAAAGAACTGGTATGGGCACAGCCAATCGCTTATCAAGGCTGTTGGTTAGTGTTCTCAGAGTACTGGGGCTTAGCTCTAAGGGCAGCCATCATTTCCACTTGTCTCAGACAAAGGCCATGGCGGTAGAGGCCTGGAGATAATATGTTTCTTCAGGGCTGTGAGGGACTGTTGAAGGGCTGCATTTGAAGGGCAAGTGAAGAGAGCTTAGCTTTAGGGAACTGTAGAAGATTGTGTTTGTGTTTTCCCTAATCCCCTCCCTGGCGCACTGCGGAGTAGATCTACACTCCCTTCATGGGTCCCGGCCTGTTTGGCTGGGTAAGATTGACTTGGGCACACAGTTACTGGTGTGCCCCTCATCCCTGAATTTGCCCTCCAGGTGAAAGCAGCTTGTGATGATGAAAGGAGTGTAAAAAAACTATAGAAGCAGAGAGTATGGAGTAAAGGCTAACAGGCTTCAAATACCTGAGGGAGAGAGGCCTGTCTGCTGGCAAGCTTGGAGGACAACCACAGCAGAGGAGCTCCAAAGCAACCACGGCAGAGGAGCTCCAAAGCAACCAATGGGCAAAAAAGAAAACAAAACAGGGCAAGACACATGCCCAAGAAGGCAGGGAAAACCCGGCACACTGCATTCACCTTGGGAAAGCCCTCCTGGTAGGAGGGCTACAGTTCAAGAACATCTCTGTCATATCACTAACAAGTTACAAAGTCAAGAAAAAGACACCTCAGGGAATAAACACCAGAGTGAACTTTTAAAATATTAAAATGCACAGTGCACAACGAGAGTACAAGACAAAGAAACAGGAAATGATGGTGTTCTAGTTTGCTAGCTGCCAGAATGCAATATACTAGAAATGGAATGGCTTTTAAAAAGGGGAATTTAATAAGTTACTAGTTTGCAGTTCTAAGGCTGAGAAAATGTCCCAATTAAAGCAAGTCTATAGAAATGTCCAATCTAAGGCATCCAGGGAAAGATACCTTGATTCAAGGAGGCCGATGAAGTTCACAGTTTCTTTCTCAAGTGGAAGGGCATATAGCGAACACAGTCAGAGTTTCTCTCTCATCTGGAAGGGCACATGGCGAACATGGTGTCATCTGCTAGCTTCTCCTGGCTTCCTGTTTCATGAAGCTATCCAGGAGGCATTTTCCTTTTTCATCTCCAAAGATCGCTGGCTAGAGGACTCTGCTTCTCGTAGCTATGTCATTCTGCTCTGCTCTCTCTGAATCTCTTATTCTCCAAAATTCTAGGACTCCAGAAACTTCTCAAGACCCACCCAAATGGGTGGAGACATGTAGTCACAGAATCCAACTTAACAACCACTTGACTAAATCACATCTCCAGGTAGAAGATCTGATTACAGTTTCAAGCATACAGTATTGAATAGGGAGTATTCTGCCTTTATGAAACAGGATTTTGATTAAAACTTGGCTTTTCTAGGGGCCACACATCCTTTCAAACCAGCACAGATGGCCTATCCAAAGGAAGAGGATAAAAATGCTGAAAACATCAATGAAGACGATAAGAAGGTGGACATACCAAACCAAGCCTTTTAAAATGACATTAAAAATGTTTAAGGAGATGAAGGAAAGTACAGACAATGAACTCAAGAATACCAGGAAAACAACAAATGGACAAAATGAGAGATTAGCAAAGAAATAGAAATTTTATAAAGGAATCAAATTAAACTACAGGAGTTAAAGTCCACAGAAACTGAAAAGAAAAAAATTCCCAGGAGGATTTCAGGATAATATTGGAGCCAGCAGAATAAAGACTCAGTGAACTAGAAGACACACTTTAAATGACTCAGGCTGAGGGGGAGAAAGAAATGAACTATAAAAAGCAACAAATAGCCTAAGATATCTCTTAGACACCATCATGTGTACTAAGAAACACATTATGGGCATTTCAGAAAGAGAAATAAAGGTAAAAGGGGCAAAAGGAAAATTCAAAGAAATAATGACAAAGGACATCCAAAACTTATCAAAAGACATAATATGCACACTCAAGATGCCAAGAGAAAACCAAACAGGATAGACATGAATAAAAGTGCACCCTGTCATATACTGCTCACACTATTGAGTGCAAAGGACAAGAAGAGAGTTCTAAAAGCAGCAAGAGAAAAGTGACATGTTATGTACAAAGGAGTACCTATGAGACTGAGTGTCAATTTATCATCAGAAACCACAGAGGCAAGAAAGCAGTGCATTGAAATACTTAGTGAACTGAAAGAAAATTGCCAACAAAGAAAGTCTGGCAAGACTTTCTAGAAAAGAGAGAAAGATTAAGACATTCCCAGATAAAGAAAAGCTGAGGGGGGTGAGCACTACTAGATCTGCCATACAAGAAATGCCAAGGAGAGTTCGTCAGACTAAAAGGAAGACACTAGACAGTGATTCAGAGCCACATAAAGAAACAAATACCTGTGTTAAAGGTAACCATTTGGGTAACTATAAATGTCAGTATTACCATAGTGTATTGTTTCATATGTAATTCTACTTCCCACAGATCCTAAAATGCAAATGCATGAGAGGGTGCAAGGGTAGTTCAGCGGTAGAATTCTCACCTGCTATGCAGGAGACCTGGGTTTGATTCCCAGCTTATGCACCTCCCAAACAAAGAAACAAAAAAACCAAAAAAAAATGTTGCTGCAATAATGGGATACTCACATGGGAAAAAAATTAAATGTGATCCATGCCATCCAGTATGCAAATACATAAAGCGTGATAAATTGATGGCTTTGGACATACAATGTATGAGTGGTCACAAGTACAAAAAAAGGAGTGGAGATGAAGAGGTATAGGAAAAGTATATGTGGATGCACTTTTATTTGGTATAAACCAAATGTGATTCTCATATATCCTTATATTTAGGAGAGTAAATTTTAACCCCATGGTCACAACAAGGAAAAGATGAAAAATATACATCCAGATAGAAAAGAGAAGACAATTAATATGGTACAACACAAAAAATCAAATAAATATAAAAGTAGGCATTAATGCAAGAATTTATGGTCACAAAAGGTATGACACACAAAGGCTAAATAACAAAATGGCAGAAGGAAATCCTGCATTCTCAGTGGTGACTTTAAATATAATAGGATTAAATTCTCCAGTTAGAAGACAGAGATTAGCAGAATGGATACAAAAGTGTGACCAAACTGTATTCTGTCTGCACCTTAAATTCAAAGATACAAGTAGGTGGAATGTAAGAAGATAGGAAAAATATACCATGCAGCTAACTAATAAGCAAAAGAGAGCTGAGGTAGCTATATTAATATCAGATAAAATAGACTTTAGTCTTTCCATCACTTTCTTTTTGGGTGTTTGGGCTATGGCCATTTATAATTTTCCATTTTAAATGGAAGGGTCTATCACTAATATGGGGTAGGGAGATGGAACCATCTGATGTACTGGAGAGGCTGGGCCCTCTAGGTTTTAGGACTTATCTGGTCCAGGGACCCTTCTGGAGGTTATAGGTTTCTGGAAAGTTACTCTAGTGCATAGAACTCTTGTGGAATCTTATATATTGATATCTTTTTTAGTCTCCAGTATCTTAGAGCTGCTAGAAGTAAAAACCTAAAATTGTGGAATTATAACCCATGTCAAACTCTGAAATATGTTCTAAAATTAATTGTGGTGCTGTGCTTTGAAATGTATTGCTTTTTTGTATATATGTCATTTTTCACAAAAAAATAGGAAAAAAAGGTGATTGTGATGATTAAAAATATATATTTAAGCCTTCTAGCCCCCCATATTCTGGAGTAGGTAGAAGAAAAAATCTGAGAGGATCACATGGTAGCCCACGACAAACTCTGGAATCTGTCCTCTAACTACTTGTTGAAGAGTGCTTTGAAAACTATTGCTTTTTTATTTCTTTGTTTTGTATATATGTTATACTACATAATAAAAAAGTTAAGAAGAGAAAAGATTAATGTCTGATTTCTCAGTAGAAACCATGGAGGCCAGAAGAAAGTGGGGAAGAGAAATATTTAAAATGCTGAAAGAAAAAATTGTTGCCCAAGAATAATGTACCTGCAAAGTTGTCCTTCAAAAATGAGGAAGAAATTAAGACATTTGCAGACTAACAAAAACTGAGGGAATTCATCACCAATACATTGCCTCACAAGAAATACTAAAGGTAGTCATCTATGTTTAAAGGAAAGGACACTAGGCAGTAGCTTGAAGCTGGATGAAAAAATAAAGATCTCTGGTATATATAAAAATACGGTTCAATATACATACTGATATGATTTCATGTTTAATTTTTAATGTTCTCCTTTACTTCTTATAAGGCTGAAACTTTGAATGCATAAAATTGTGTAAATCTTTATTACTGGATGCACAGTGCCTGGAGATGTCATTTGTGACATGAACAACATAAAAAGGAAGGGATGGGGAATATATATATACTGTGTATTTGTAGGCTATTGAAATCAACTTTGATCAACACAAACTAAATTGCAATAGATTTAGTATGGTAAATGTAATTCCCGCAGTAACATGATGAAAATATCTAAAATGTCTACACAAAAGGAGAGGATAAGTTCTTCAAAATGGCTCATTATAAAAGATCAAACAAAAAGGAAGGCAGTAATACAGGAAGGAAAGAACAAACAGGGTATGCAGTTGGTGGGGATGTAAAATGGTGCAGCCTCTGTGGAAGACAGTTGGCAGTTCCTCAGAAAGTTAGTACCATATGACCCTGCAATCCCACATGTAGGTATATACCCAAAATAGTTGAAAGCAGGGAGTTGAATGGATATTTGTGCACCAATGTTCATAGTAGCATTAATCACAATTGCCAAAAGATGAAAGCAGTCCAAGTGTCCATCAAGAGGAAAATGTATGCATAAAATGTGTTTATATACATACAATGGAATATTATTCAGCTGTAAAAGCAATGAAGTTCTGACACATGCAGCAACATGGATGAGCCTTGAAGACATCATGCTGAGTGAAACAAAACACACAAAATGACAAATAGTATATAATCTCACCAGTATGAAATGATTAGAATAAACAAATACACAATTTTTGTGTGTGCTGTATGGTGGGGTCACATTTCATTATTTTTCCATGTAAGTGTCCCATTATTGCAGCACAATTTGTCGAATTTTGTTTGTTTGCTTTGCTTGTTTATTTGTTTTTGGGGGGAGATGCAAGGACTGGGAATTGAACTTGGGTCTCCCACCCTAGATTTTGACTATCTAGAATAAAGATTATCATTGTTCAGAGTAGGGGCAGGAAATGGCGAGTTAATGCTCAAATTGTATTGAGTTCCTATTTGGCAATGGATGGTGGTGATGGTGGCACGACATTGTGAACATAATTATTAGGACTGAATTATACGTTTGAATGTGGAAAATAGGAGAAATTTTAGATTGTACATATCAATTGGGATACAATTTTTAAAAAAACATGGAGTGAACTCTATTGTAAATGGTGGATTATAGTTAATAGTACAACTATAAAAATGTTCTTTCATTAATTGTAATAAATATGTCATACTAATGCAAAGTGTTAATGATACGGTTTTATCTAGGAACTCTGTTTTGTATGCATGATTTTAATGAAACCTGTACCTTCTCTAATGAAATAAGAAAGAAAAAATATTAGCAAAATAGCAAAAAAAAAAATAGACTTTAAGTAAAAAAGAGTTACAAGGGGTGAATACTGTCACTATATACTGATAAAGGGGAAAGTTCAACAAGAAGATATAACAATTTATAAATATGTATGCACCTACATACAAGACAAAAAAATATATGAAACACTGACAGATTTGAAGGGAAAAATTGGCAGTTATACATTAATAGTAGGAGATTTTAATATACCATTTTCAAAAATGGATGGAACATCTAGTCATTATCAATAATGAAATACAAGACTTAAACCATATTCTAAACCGACTAGACTCAACAAACATAGAATGTTTCACTCAACAAAAACAGAATACACAGTCCTCGCAGGTACACAAGAGTCATTCTCCAGGATAAATAGTAGGTTAAGTCAAGAAAGAAGACTCAATAATTTAAAAATATATTGAAAGCATAAAACATGCATTCTTGAACCACAACAGAGTGAATCTAGAAATCAATGACAGATGCAGAAATGGAAAGTTCACATATATGAATTACACAATATACTATTAAACAACCAATAGGTTAAAGAGAAAATTAGAAGTGAAATAGGAAATATCTGAGGTGAATGAAAATACAATATAACAAAACATATGGGATCCAGAAAAGGCACTGCAGAGAGGAAAATTCATAGCTTTATATGTTTATATTTAAAAAAGGAGAAAGACTTCTGTCCTAGTTTGCTAGCTGCTGGAATGCAACACACCAGAGACTGATTGGGTTTCAATAAAAAGGGATTCTTTTAGTTAATGTATAGTTCTTCAGAGGACAGGCAGCTAACTTTCAACTGAGGTTCTTTCTTACATGGGAAGGCACAGGGTGACCTCTGTTAACCTTCTCTCCAGGCCTCTGGACTCCAACAACTTTCCCCGGGGTGATTCCTTTCGCATCTCCAAAGACCTGGGCTGAGCTGCAAATGCCAAGATAAGGTATGCTGAGCTGCTTTGACTATGTTTTGTTGAACTCTGTCATTTAAGCACTAGCCAATTAAGTGAAACATCATTCATTGCAACAGGCATGCCTCCTAGCCAACTGCAGATGTAACCAGCAACAGATGAAGTTCACATGTCATTGACTCATGTCCATGGCAACAGAACTAGGTGCCTTCACCTGGTCACGTTGACACCTGAATCTAACTACCACAACTTCAAATCTGAGAACTAAGCTCAAAACTGGAAGAATTAGAAAAAGAAGAGGAAACTAAACAAAGTAAGCAGAAGGAAGGAATCAACAAAGATGAGAGCAGAGATAAATGAAAAAGATAACAGCAAAAGAACAATAGAGAGCAACAGCAAAACCAAAAATTGATTGCTTGAAATGATTGATAAAATTTACAAACATTTAATAAACCAAAAAAGCAAGAAATGAGGATACGAAAAATGAAAATAAGACATGACAAAAGGGACATTATTACAGATCCTGCTGAAATAAAAAGGACTACATGAGAATACTATGGACAAGTGTTCACTAATAATAAGACACATAAACTACCTACACTGATCAAGGAAGAAATAGATCTCAACAAACCAATTGCTAGTAAACAGATTGAATCAGTAATAGAAAACTCCCAACAAAGTAAATCCCAGGAACAGAGGGCTTAATAAGGGAATTCTACCAAAGATTCTACGGTTTGAATCCAAGACTTGACTCTAATTCTGCTCAAACTCTTCCCAAGAAATTGAAGAGAAGGGAACACTCCCTCATTCATTCTACAAGACCAACATCACCCTCATCTAAAAGCTGTATAAAGAAATCAGACCAATATCTCTTATGAATATAGATGTAAAACTCCTCAACAAAATACTAGCAAGTTGGAGCCAAAGCATGCATATTAAAAGAGTTATACACCATGACCAACTGGGATTGCATATTATCCAAAATATGCAAAGTTGGCTCAACATGAGAAAGTCAACTAATATAATACACCATAATAACACAATGAAAGGGGGAAAAAAACACATGCTTTCTCAATTGACGCAAACAAAAGCAATTGTCAAAATCTAATACTCTGTCTTGATAAAAAACAAAAACAAAAACCCAGTACTGAATACTAGAGTAGAAGGAGGAAATTCCTCTATGTGAGAAAGGGCATATATGAAAATCTCACTCAATGGTGAGAGACTGAAAGCTGTCTGAGATCAGGAAAAAGATGGAATGACCACTTTCATCACTGTCATTCAACATTGTGTTGGAAGTTCTTGCCAGAGCAACTAGGCAAGAAAAATAAATAAAATGCACCCAAGTTGGAAAGGGAGAAGTAAAACATTCCCATTTGCAGACGACATGATTCTACATACATAAATACAAATCAAAACCACAATTAAATACCTTTTCACTCCCTTAGAATGGTTGCTTTTTTTTCTTTTTGTATGCTGTATGGCAGCAATCACATTTCATTCTTCTTCTGTGTAAGTATCCCATTATTGCAGCACCAGATGTTGAATTTTGTTTGTTTGTTTTTCTTGTTTGTGTATTTGTTTTAATTTTGAGAGGGCAGTGCATAGGCTGGGAATCAAACCTGGCAGGTGAGAATTTTAGCACTGAACTATATAATGGTTGCTTTTTAACAAATGGGAAATAATAAGTGTTGGAGATGGCACAGAGAAATAGGAATGCTTATTTATTGCTGGTGGTAATGTAAAATGGTGCAGCTGCTGTGGAGTTTGGTGCTTCCTCTGAAAACTAAGTTTAGAACTGCCCAATAACTCAGATATTGGTATATACCAAAGGAACCCAAATCAGGGACCTGAATAGATAGTTGCACACCAGTGTTCAAATGGCATTACTTGCAATTGACAGAAGATGTGAATGACCCAAGTGTCCATCACTGATGAATGAATAAAGAAAATATGATATATATATTTATATATACATATATATTACATGTACATATATATATACAATAGAATATTATTCAGCCATAGAAAGAAATGAAGTCCTGATATTTTCAACAACATGGATGAACTGTGAAGACATCATGTCAAGTGAAATAAACCAGCACAAAAGCAAAATAATTGTATGATTTCACTGATTTGAAATTATTAGAATAAGCAAACTCAAAGAGTCAGAATCTAGAGCACAGGCTACTGGTGTACTAGGTGGGATAGGGAATGGAAATTTAAGGCTTAAAATGTACAGGGCTCCTAAAAGGAGTGGGGGAAGTGTTTTGGTAACAGTGGGTGGTGATGATATTACAACATTGTGAACTTAATAGCAGTGAAATACATATCCGAATGTGATTAAAAGGGGGATTGTTTATATGATAACAGAATAATAATTTTAAAAATACATATATGGTAACAGATATTTTAAAATACCTGTGCAACAGTGACTCAGTGGCGGAATTCTCACCTGCCATGCTGGAGACCCGGGTTTGATTCCTGGAACCTACCCATGCAAACAAAGAAAAAATCCATGGAACCACACTATACAAAGAGTGAGTTCTATGTTAAACCATGGACTGCAGTTAATAGTACAATTATAAAACTGTATTATCATTAATTTAACAAATATTCCACAACAATGCAAGGTGTTGGTGGTGGATTGGTGGATGCTAATCCTGCATTTTGTGCATCATTGTTCTGAAAACTTGAAACTTAAATAAAACTTAATAAAACTTAAATAAAGAAAAAGTCACTAGGTCTATGAATAAAAAAGAAAATATAAGTGAAATAAGTTGGCTTAGGTGTTCCTAAATTCTACACTTTCAGCTCTGAAGTACTTCCAACTAGGAATTTTATATCTATGTTTCCATACACTGGGTTCTATACCATCAAGGGGGTGGTGATTTTTTTTTTATAAAAGAATAAACCTATTAATAAATTGTATCCATTTGGAAAAAGATAAAATTATTTAAATTCCTTACACCAGACCCAAGAATAAAGAACCAATGATCAAATGTAAAAAATATGGAGCCATACAAGTAGAAAAAGATAATATGAAAAAATTCTTCTTTATTCCCCTTAGAGTAAATGACTGTTAACTATGATTCATGATAATTTACTATAATCACAAAGACATTATATTAAAAGCCACTGATTGTACACATTGGTTGGATAGTATGGTATGTGAATATATCTCATTAAAACTACCTTAAAATATTGGTGATAAAATAAATATTGTAACATTAACCTGTATTTTAAAAAATTGCATGGCAAAAACATAAATCATTAAAAAGATGCTTGACAAACTAAAGAAAATATTTTCAATGTATACTACAGAAGAAGATTAATATTTCTACTAAATTTTGAAAATTCATGAAGGTTGCTGGGAGAAGAACCAAATCTCACTATGAAAATGGGAAAAAGACAGAAATAGATAAATTTCTATATAATTTCATATAAAATGGACATGACCTTAAAGGTAGGGAAAGATGTTCAACCTTATTCATCATTATATAAGTTCAAATTAAACTGCTCTGAGATCATTACTCACATATTAGATTGAGGAAAACTAAAAAGTGTGACATCACATTCTGTTAGCAAGATGATGGGGAAAATAGGAAGACTCACACATTCCTGGTGGCAATGCAAGTATGAGACAGTTTTATCAAATAACTAAATAATAATAGTAGTGGACTGTAACCCATAGAATAAAACAGCAATACAAGAATACATACTGAATTTACAAATAAACAAACATGAAATAAAGGAAATCTCTGTTACAAATGAATTCCAACTAATAAATGTAAAGCAGTGATAGAAATTCAGACAAACTAATAAAAATAACAAACAGATGCTAAAAGTAACAGGATGGTTATATACTCTCAAAATAATTCCTCACAAGGCACAAATTATTTGAAAGAGAAAATCTTGACAACAGAGTGACCTCACAGAATTTACCTTAACCAAATGAGAAGTTACCATCTGGAATGAGTAAAGTAGACACTTATGTGTCTCCTGATAGGATTTACAGAGACCATATCACACCAAAGCTTTTCTGACCAAAAGAGCATACCATAAATTTAGTTATGAGGAAAATAACAAATTGAAGGGCATTCTACAAAATAACTAGATCCTACTTTTCAAAAACATCAATGGCACAAAAAAAATTACTCTACATTAAAAGAGATTAAGGAAACATAGCAAAATACATTGCATGATTTTTTATTGGGTCCTGAGTTGGAAAAAGGGCATTCATTAGTCGGGAATTGGTGAAAATTGAATAGTCCATAGATTAGATAAAAACGTTATATCAGTATTGGAATGTTAATTTCCTGATTTTTATCAGCATGCTCTAGTTTAAAAAGTAATTAACATTTGATGAATCTGGATATGGGGGAGTTCTGTGTACAATAGCACATTTTTGTAGGCTGAAAATATTCCCCAGAATAAAAGCAATAAAAACTTTAAAATGATAGAAGACTACATTGGTACATGGTGAAATCCACACCCTGAAGAACAAAGCCAAAATACCTTGTATGCTCAGAGCAGTGGCTGCCCCACTAAAACATGTTTCAGTTCAAAAATTAAAGGAGTCATGGTTGAACAAAGAATTATATGGACCAATCATATTTTCAGAAAGCACTTGTTATGAGTGATAATGGGGAAAGAGAAGAATTATGTTGAAATTTGAGTGATCCATCTCTTTGGCTGTGGATAACTAAAGGCTAACAGAACATCAAAATGAATCCCTGAGACATAACCACAAATATTCCAAAACACCTTACAAACCCTGACCAAAAAATACTAATGATAGATGGATGTGGAAAAGCCCGTCTTCACCCAAAATAAATAATTAAAAACAAAGTAGCACAGGAGCTATGCAATTGTCTAAAACATAAAGAAAACTAGAAAACCACAAGATAATAAATGACATCTAACAACTTCTCAAAAGAAAAATTTTGCAAGGAGAAGGAAGAAATTCATTTAATTCTGAATATTTAAAAGCATATTTCACAAAATAATTACATCTAGTAAGCAAGAATTTAAGCCAGGGATAATGATTCATGAAAGAGGTGGCAAGAACAGAAGAGTTGAAAAATATAGATACAAATAAAGAATATATGTTCATATAAGAAGTTCTCTACATGGTGATTTTCTGAATAAAAAAAGGAAAATGATGTGAATGAGATAACAACTGTTTCCCCACTAAATTCTTTCTATGACATTGGAAAAATTGTAAGCAATTAATAACTATAGATTTCTCTTTTTAAAAATGCAGTTGTGGGTTGTATTTTTTACATTACCCTGATTATTATGATTCCAAAACTTATTATGGAAGGTCCAAGTTCCTCTCACCATTATCTTGGATAAACTTTTTTTTTAAGTATTCACCAAAATCCTTTGGTGTCAACTTAGTTCCTTTTAATAAATTGTACAAAGATGTAACAACATCTCTTAGATTCCTTATGACATAAATGACCTAAAAGAAAGGCAGTTCAGCATAGATATTTATCTTAGTCTGCCCCTGTCAGTATTGTACATTTTCTCATATCCTGGATACCACCTACTCATCTAATTAAACACACAGCCTGAATTAGGAAACAGGAATCTCAAGTCAATACTCTGTTAAGGCACGTTTTCCTTCCCTAACATGATTCCCTTTACCCCTAGGTAGCGGCTACTACATTGATTAATCATGAGCAAGTTTATTTAATTGCTAGTAGCTCCCACTAGATTAAGAAGAATTCATGGCTGCTATCTTCGTTCACAAGACAAAGTGATGTGATCAGTTAATTATGGCTCCCATAGATGTGGGAATGGGAAATGGTGACATATTTGTGATGCATTTAGAATACTTGCATGGATTCATTTTATCAAGTGATAGAACATGATCTGAGATTCCTTCAGAGTGACCAACATCAACTCACCTTGGCATTGGAGGTGAAATAAGACTTGGGGAATGCATGTATGGGAAGATGTGAAGTCATGAAGTGTGGTCCATCTCGGCCATGTGGGACTTTCAGCCCAGAGCAACTTTCTATCCATGGGGACCTGACAAAATTGGGTACAGACTGGACCTAACTGGGATTTCCATTGGAGTTGATCAAACTGACAACCTCAACCATCCAGTGTGTCCCTGGTTGTGGGAAGAAGGGAAAGTCATGCTATTTATATTTTACATTGGTTATAATAGATTTGATAATATGTATTCATTAATATGTACACTCTCAGTATTCCAGACACCCAAATCTGTCTTCAGTCATAACTATCAGTTATCATGCTCTGAAAATCACATTAAAATTATGATGGAAAAAGCAAAATTGTATCATTGTTTCAAATCTGATTTATCTGATTGTTTGTGGTATTGAAGAATTGCAATTATACAAGTTCATAAATGTCATTCTCTTATTTGAAAATAATTACTAGGAATTTTATTCCTCTTTTTGTTATGTAGGCAAAGAAAAAAATTATAAACTAAAGTAAATAATATTGTTTTTATCATTATATATTCTAGTCATAAAAAAATTCCAGAATTTGGAAAATTATCAATTCTACTTGTCCGAGAAATTTTTTTATTATTTTGGCTTCTGTTGCTTTGGTTCAAAGGGTGAAGAAAATGAAAAAATGCCTAAAAGGACACTATTGGGATAACTGAAAAAAATGGAATATAGACTGCATGCTTTATATCAATGTTAAATTTCTTGAACTTGATAACTGAAATTAATGAGGTTAAACAAGTTAATATCTACAGTCTTAGGAAATACACATGGAAGTATCAAGAGTTCAAGGACCATGGTATATGCAATCTACTCTCAAATGTTTATAGACTATATATAGATATATGAAAGATAGATGACAGACAGCTAGAATAATATAACAAATGTGGCAAAATGCTTTCGTTTAGATAATCTGGGTATGTAGGTGGGAGGTATATTGGAGTTCTCTGTATATTCTATATAGAGCACATCTCTATTATTTTACAACTGTCTTACAAGTTTGAAATTATTTCAAAAAAAGTTTTTTAGAAACAGAAGAGAAGATAATGAAATATAAGTTATAGGAAGAGCACCAGGTAGGGAGAATGTTTTCCCCAAACTCTAACAAAATTTGTTAGATAAATATTCATAAGTCTTTGCTCACCAATGAAAGTATGGACACGAAGGTTAATGAATACAACACAATGGGAATTTGAAAATATTCATAACTGAATGAAACTAATGCAAAACGTATCAGAACATATTGAATAAAGTCAAAACAATTATTAGATGAAAATGTTAACTTTAAAACGATTACACTAGAAAAGAGGAAAGGCTGAAAATCAGTTTTTTAGATCTGGATCTCAAGTAGCTGTAAGGATAAGATCAAAGTATAAGGGATTAGAAGAAAGAGGAACAATGCAAATAGAAATAACAAATAGAAAAGAGGAAATAATAAAGATAGGGGCTGAAACAAAAAGAAAACCATTAGTACAGAAAACTATATAGAAAAAAATAAATAAAACCAAGATAGTTCATTGAAAAAATGCAACAAAACTTATAAATGTCTCAATATCCGATCTAGATACAAATACAGAAGACAGAAATTACCAATAACAGTAGTGACATAAGCAGGGATCCTACAGACATTATAAGGAAAATAAGAGATTATAAGGAAATTAAATGTTATATTTTTTATAAATGAAACATTTCAAGGAAAATAAATTTTCTCAGAACCACCTTCTCGGCATTCTGGAAATTTCAATAACTCATATGGAAGGGACAAATTCCTTGAAAAACACAAATTAAAAAACTGACATGCCCTTCCACACCACCCAGAGAAGTGTCCATATGATGTTGTCCTGGGTTCCTGTTATAACTGAATGAGAAAATTTCACAGTATCCAGAGGCCTTGGTGTCCTGCAGATGAAGAAGATGCCCTCAAATTTCTTTCAGGAGGGACACCCTTAGACGGTACCGGCCTTGACTTCCAAATGGAGTATTACATCCCCATAGGAAAATTTAGAGCATCTATGCCATAAGTCTGAAGAGGACCTGTGAGAAGCTTCTGCTCGGGGCTTGTGCAATTGTTGTCGTTGAAAACCTGGTGATGTCAGTATCTTATCCTCCAGGAATACCAGGCAATGGGCTGTGTTGAGGATTTCTGCTGCCATGGAAGCTATCCCTATTGCTTGGTGCTTCATTCCTGGAACCTTCACTAACCAGATCCAGGCAGACTTTGCAGGCTACATCTTCTTGTGGTTACTGATCCCAGGGACCATCATTAGTCTCTCACAAAGTCTCTATTGCTCTGTGTAACACAGATTCTATTCTGTGCTATGTGGACTTCGGCATCTCATACAATGACAAGGGAGATCACTCAGTGGGTCTGATGTGGAGGATGCTGGCCTGGGAAACTTTTCACATGCCTGGCACCATCTCCCAGGATCTTCCATGGGAGGTCATTCTTGGTCTCTACATCTATGGAGATCCTGAAGATATTGTAAAGGTAAAACAGACTTCTGATTAAAAGGCTGTGATCGAGGAGGAATTTCAGGAGAAAAGACTGCTCCAACTCCTGAATTTACTGCTATTCAACCTGAGGTCACAGACTGATCTGAAGTCATGCAGGTGGCGTCTATACCTGTAGAGAAGTTTCCTACTGTGAGACAGGAGTGTTCGCTTGCAACTGAAGCCTGGTCTGTAGCTCCCACTACTTAGACCACCAAATGAGCAACCACGGAGTGGCCTTAAGCTGTTATTCCACACACCCTTAATCAGTAAATAGAAATAATGTTGAGAGAAAAAAATATCAGTTTCTATTAAAAGGTAAAAAAATAAACTGATGTGGGAGAGCACACACATAAAATGGCAGAATAGGAAGTTTCACAGGTCATTTCCTTCATGATAAAAGTGAATGATCTGGAAAAAGAGATTAGAAATGACAAGGTAGTAACCCAGAAACCAGAATGGACATCTACAATAACTACAGGCATGCCAAAACAAACAAACAAACAAACAACAATTAAAAAAATAAAACACAAGAGGATACCCAATGTTCAGCTTTTGTGCATGAAAGAGTGAATCAGTGACTATTCCCCATTCTTGTCCTGTTGCAGTGACTGCAGAAATGAGATGTGGATTCCAGGAGTGGGCACTGTGGCCAGGATCCACTGAAGAAACTTCATCCTTCAAGATGTGGTGTTGAAGGTCAAGATAGGCCAAGATAGGAATCTATGAAGGACCACAAGAACTTGGCCTTGGTTCTGTCCTTGACAGTAACCACTTCCAACTTCCCACTAACAACTGCCAAGAGAATCTAAGAGGCAGTACATCTTTTCTTGAGAATCTTGTTAGCCTTTGCTTCTACTTTATTTTTCTGGTTATCTTTCCTTCATTTATTTATTTATTCATTCATTCATTTGTTTGTTTGTTTGTTTTTTTGTTCTTGGTCTGATGGGCTAAGGAGTGGGAGAACTAGATTTCCAGAGTTACCACAACATAATATTCAGAATGTTAAAGTCTCAACAGGAAATTAATAAATAAACAAGGAGACAGGAAAGTATGGCCCAGCCACAGGGGAAAAAATAACTGGACAGAACTATTTCAGAGGGAGCTCAATATCTGGAATTACTAATCAAAGATCTTAGGTCAACTTTGTCAAGTAAGATTAATAAACTAAAAGGAAAACATGGACAAAGATCTAAAAGAAATCATGAAAATAATGTCAATGTTAATAATGAAATTATGAAGAAACACATGGAAATTCTGGAGCTGAAAAGTGCAATAACTGAGCTGAAAAAATCAATAAAGAGATTCAACAGGTTGGAGGAGACAGGAGAAAGGATCACTGAATGTGAATTTAAGGCAATTGAAATTGTGTAGTCTGAAGAGCAGAAAGTAAAAAGAATGAATAAAATGAACAGAGACTGATAAAACTGTGGGATACCATCAATCATACCAATATACCATTATAGGAGTCCCAGAAGGAGAAACAAGAGATAAAGGAGCAGAAAAAAACTATTTGAAGAAATAATGGCTAAAAATTTCCCAAACCTAATGCAAGATATGAGTATACAAATTCAAGAGGTTCCACAAATTCCCACCAGGATGAATCCAAAACAATCTACACTAAAACACATTAATCAAAATGTGATTGATGAGGACAAAGACAGAATCTTGAAAACAGCAAAAAAGAAATGACAAATCACATACAAGGATCTGTAATAAGATCAACATATGATTTTTCATTAGAAACCATGGAGTCCTGATGAATTGAGAGAATATTTAAAGTGAGGAGAGAGGAAAAGAGCATCCAAGAACAATACATCCAGCAAAACAATCCTTTAAAAATCAGAGAGTTATTCAGACATTTCTGAATAAACAAAAGCTGAGGGAGTTCATTACCACTAGAGCAATTTAAATACTAAAAGGAGTTATTAATGTTGAAAGGAAAGTAGAGAGTAAATCAAAGCTATATGAAGAAATAAATATCTCTGGCAGAGGTAACTATATGGGTAAATATAATTGTCAGTGTTACTGCATTTTTCATTTGAACAGTTGTCTTTAAATTCTTGTATGGCTTAAAATTCAAAGGCATTAAAACAAGCACAAATCCTCATCACTGGGTACACAATTATAATTTATGGCAAGAATAATATAAAGGGGAAGAATGGAGGGCTATAGAAACAGTATATCACAGCTATTGGAGATAAGTTAGTTATCAGTATAAACTAAATTGCAATAGATTTAGGGTGTGAAATGTAATTCTCACATATGGTGGCTTGGAGTTATGTACCCCAGAAAAACATGTCTTAATCTTAATCCATTCCTATTGGTGTGAACTTCTTGTAAATAGGATATTTTGATGTGGCTACTCCAGTTAAGGTGTGCCCAATGAATCATGATCAGACTTAATCCTATTACTGGAGTCTGTATAGAGAAGGCCATAAATAAACAATCATTGGGGAGGAGCCAGAAACTTGAAGTCAATGGGACCCAGAGCAGGAAGAATGCCACCATCTGCATCACCATGTGATGGAAAAGTCAAGGACCCATCCTCACTGGCTGCACACCAGAAAGCCACAGTCTTCAAGGAGAAAACATAACTCTGCAGTTGCCTTGATTTTGTACTTCTCCTAGCTTCAAAACTGTGATCAAATAAATTTCATTTTTTAAGCAATATGATGAAAGCAATGCAGCATCCATCAACAGATGAATGGACAAACAAAACGTGGTATATGCTTGCAAGAGAATATTATTCAGCTATAAAAGGAATTAAATTATGATACATGCTACAACATGGGTGAACCTTGAAGAGACCATGTTTAACGAAACAAGCCAGTCACAGAAAAATAAATGTTGTATGATCTCGCTTATATGAAGTATCTAGAAGAAGTAAACCTCATTGATTCAGACGATACTTCATACGTTACCAGGGAAAGGGGTGGTGGCAGGAAGGAATTATTAATTAATGGGTATGGAGTCTCTGTTTGAGGTAATGAAAACTTTGGAGTAATGGATGTTGGTGATAGAAGCACATATTGTGAAAGTAATTAATTAAACATTGGGCCATAAACACAGTGAAAGATAACCATAAGCTAACAACATCATGATCAAAGAGTGAACACTTTTCTCCTAAGATTGGTTGTAAGGCAAAGATGTCCACTTTCACCAATGGTATTTTTATTTTTACATAGGCAGTCACCGGGAATCCAACCCGGGTCTCTGGCATGGCATGCGAGAACTCTGCCTGCTGAGCCACCATGGCCCGCCCTCACCAATGGTATTTAAATATTGTACTGGAGATTTGACCATTGAATGAGATAAGAAAAAAATTTTAAACATATAGATCAGAAAGAGAGAAGGAAAACTTTTTATTTGCAGACATGATTGTGCATGCAGAAATTCCTAAGGAATCTTTGCACAGGCTACTAGATCTACTAAATGAGTTTAGCAAGGTCACAGAATGCAAGTTCAAAACAAAAATTAATTGTATTCCTATATATTGGCAGTTTAAAATTAGAGATTGAAAGTAAAATGCAATATCACTTACAATAGACTGAAAAATATGATACGTTTAGGTATATGTGCAAGATATAGTCACAAACATTTTTAAAATGTTGCTTGAAATTTTAAAAATATTACTTGAAAAATTAAAGAAAATTTAAATACATATTTTAACAAAGGTGCAATATTATTAAAATGTCAACTTTCCCAAATTGATCTATAGACTCAATTCAAACTTAGGAAAATTCCAACAGGAATTTTGCAAAACCGGTAAGCATTTCTAATGACTTAGAAAGGCAAAAACAATTTTGTAAAACAAGAACAAATTTTGAGGACTTATGCAACATGATTTTAAGACTTACTATAAAGACACAGCAATCAAGGCCTAAAGGTAAAAATACAGATCAGCAGAATAAACTAGAAAGCTTACAACTATGTCATATATGGTAGATTGACACAACAGGGTAATTCAGTGGTTAAAAAATATTCTTTTCAATAATTGGTGATAGAACGCTAGATGTCAATTACGAAAAAATTGAATCTCAAAATTAATTTTTAAGTAACTATAAACCTAAACATAAAGAACACATCTATAAAACTTCTAAGTGAAAACATAGGAGAAAATGTTTATGATTTAGGGATATGAAAAATACCTATAAAATACAAAAGCACAAAATATTAAAAGAAATAATGGATGAATTTCACTTCTTCAGAATTGAAAGTTTCTGCTTTTCAAAATATCTTTCAAATAAACAAAACAACAAGCACAGACTGCAAGACAATATTCACAATCCATATATACCAAAGGATTTATATACAAAATTTGAAAATAATTCTTCATTTAGTAAAAAGAAAACAACAAAGCCAATAAAAGATATGGGCATCTATAAAGAATCAATGTGTACATGAAAAATTGCTCAACATTATTAATCACCAGGAAGTGCAGACTAAAACCACGAGAGAGTACCACATACACACTCAAGTGGCTGACATGCAAAATACTGACAACGCCAAGGATTAGCAGAATTACTGAGCAATTGAAAGTTAAACATTCACTTCCCATAAAAGAGTCAGATTCCTCCGTAGAAGCAGAACCCCCAGGTATATAAAGATAAAGATAGACATATTATAAGGAGTTGACTCATGTGACATGGGGACTACCAATTCTGAACTCTGTAGGGCAGGCTGCTGCTGTAAACTCTGCTAAAGTTACTATGAAGTCCTGAGTCCCAATTCCCCAGGGGAACCTGGCTGGGCGGACATTCCTACAAGAGTTTATGTTGAAGTCCTGAGCAGACATTCTTCTGGTCTCCGGCACCCTTAGTTCTTACTGCTAAGATTGGAGAAGACCCACCCACAATTGATGGGAGGAGACTCACCCACATTTTGGAGCATAAACTCTTTAAAATCAATTGATTCCTGATGCTAATCCCAACTATGAAATAGCTCTAGAGCAAAAACTGTGCCAGAGTTTGACCACACAACTGGACACCATAACTAGCGAAACTGACACAAAAAATTAACCACGACACCATAGGAGTCAGCAATTCCATCCTTAGGCATTTACTCAGGAGTGATGAAGACATACGTCCTCAGAAAGATCTGTACACAAATGCCTATGGTGTTTAACTTATAATATCCAGAAGCTGGAAATACCCAAATACTCATCAGTTTGTGAAATGATAATCAATTTGGGGCATAGTCTTACAATACAATACTGTTCAGAAATAATAAATTAAATAGATTCCTGATTTATACAATAGTGTGAATGGATCTGAAAAATAGTGTACTAAGTGAAATTAATTAAATTGAGAGTACTTATTTTATTATCTGATTTATACAAAGGGCTATAAATGACAACTCTAACTTACAGTTCCTAAAATCAGGTCAGAGGTTGTCTGGAACTGGTGGCTGGGAGAAGTTGGACTAGAATGTGACATGTAGAGTATTTAGGAATAAAGGGAATGTTCTATATCTTGATTGTGTTGGTGGTAGAGATTGTTCAAACTCACCAAAACATACATCCATAATGGGTGCATTTTATTGTATATAATTTATACCTCAATGAAATTGATTTTAAGAAAGGGAAGGATAACAAAGATTAAGAGACTTAAAGACTTATAGAAATGCATTTCGCTAGGCTGACTGTGGATGGGATTTTGGATTCTGATTCAAACATATCAAATAGATAAAGAGAATTTTGAGACAATGTGGAAAATTACACATAAATGGGATAGTATATGAAATTAAGAGATTAGGAATATTGTGGTGTTATACTGCTATTATGGGCAAAATAAGTCTTATCTTTCAGTGACATTAAAAATTCTACAGATCACCAGGAAAAGAAGAAAAAAAAACTGTGGGGGCAGAGGAATCAAGAAAACAAAATGGCCAAAATATTGTTGGTTGCTGAATAAGTGCTGCAAGTTCATTGAGTATGGAGGTTCATTGAACTAGTCTCTTAATCGTAATATGTTTTAAAATTTTCCATCACACAAAACATAAAAACAATTTAAATACATTCTTCTACCAAATTGGTGATTTCTGCTTCTTTTATTGAACCCTAATGATACACTGTCTAGAAATCAATATGGTATAAATATTCCCAAATGCCAGCCTGCTTAATAGATAGTAAGACAATCTACCCAGATTTCATTAAATGTTTGATGGCAGACAAGTGTTTCTTGAATTTATCTTTTTAACATCATCAGATCACAAACGTACTGTATATGGATAATAAGGAAAAATTTAATGTGTCAGCTTCTAGATCCATTATAACAAATTACCACAAACTTGGTGGCTAAAAACCACAGAAATTTATTCTCTCACACTGTCCTGGAGGCTAGAAGTCTAAAACCAAGAGGTCAGAAGAGCCATGACCCCTCTGGATAAAATTTTTAAGGAGCCATCAAACTGTTTTCCACAGTGGCTATATCAATTGACAATCCCACCAGCAATGCATGAGGATTCCAATCTCTCCATATTTCCACCAAAATGTTTTGTGTTCCACTTTTTAAATTATAGTTATTTTAACAGGTGTGAATTGTTATCTTATTGTGGTTTTGGTTTGCATTTCCCAGATGCGTAGTGATGTTGAGTGCCTTTTCATGTGCTTATTAGCCATTTGCGTATCTTCTTTGAAGGAATACCTATTTTTTCATTGTCTTTTTGCTTTTGAGTTGTAGGAGTTATTATTAAATTCTGGATATTAAACCCTTATCAGATATATGATTTGCAACAATTTTATCCCATCCTGGTGGGGTGTCTTCTCACTCTTGGTTAGTGTCACTTGATGCACAAAAGTTTCTAATGATGACAAAGTTAAATTTATCTATTGTTTTTTCTACTGCTCATGAATTTTGCAATTTCTATTGCTCATATTTTTAAAAACATTGCCAAATACAAGGTTCTGAAGATATTCCCCTACTTGTCTTCTAAGTTTTCTAGTTGTAGCTCTTAAATTTAGGCCTTTGATCCATTTTGAACTTGTATTTGTATATGGTGAAGGTAAAGGTACAACTTAATTCTTATGCATGTGAACATCCATTTTTTTTCTCAGCACCATTTGTTGAAAAGATAGCTCTTTCCTCATTGAATAGTTCCCCAATTTAATTGACCATAGATGTGAGACTATATTTCTGGGCTTTCAAATCTGTTCCATTGATCTTTGTCTGTCTTTTTGCCAGTACCTCACTGTCTTGCTACTGTGGTTTTGTAATAAGTTTTGTTATTAAAAAGTTCAGTTTCAACTTTGTTCTTCATTTTCAACATTATTTTCGCTATTTTGGGTTCCTTTATTTCCAATTATAAGGAAAGCTGATTTAAGATCAGCTTGTCAGTTTCTGCAATTAAAGCAAGAACATCTGAGATTTCAGTAGGGATTGCGTCAAATCTGTAGATGGGGTGTCTTCCCATTTGTTTGGGTTTTCTTTCATTTCTTTCAACAATGTTTTATAGTTTCACTGTACAAGTTTTCCACTTCTTTTGTTAAACTTATTCCTAAGTGTCATTTTTTGATGCTCTTGTATATGTATTTTTTAATTTCATTTTCATATTGTTCATTGCTAGTGTATAAAAATACAATTGAATTTTTGTATATTGATCATGAATCTTGAAATGTCCTAAACTCATTTGCTGGTTCTAATGGTTTTAAGTGGATTCCTTAGGGTTTTTAATACAGAATGTGATGCCATCTGAAAGTAGTTTTTTAATATTTTTATTGGCAAATCTTCACACATGTACATGCCATACATGATGTACAATCAATGGCTCACGATATCATCATATAGTTGTGTATTCATCACTGTGATCATTTTTCAGAACATTTGCATCTCTCCAGAAGAAAAGAAAAAATTCATTGGAAGTAGATAGTTTTACCCTTTTCTTTCCATTTGGATATTTTCTGTTTAGAGTCAATTGATTTCTGACAAAGATGCCAAGAAAATTAAATGGGAAGGAATGATGTTGAAACAATTGGATATTTCCATGCAAAAGAATGACGTTGGACCTCTCCCTGAAACCATACATTAAAATTAGCTTAAATGATTCTAGATTTAAATGTAAAATCTAAAACTACAAGACACTTTGAAGAAAACGTACGGCAAATCTTCATGATCATGGATTAAGAAATGATTTCTTAGATATGACACCAAAAGAACAAGTAACAAAATAAAAAATAGACAAATTGGACTTCACCAAAATTAAGACTTTATGCTTTCAATGACACCATGAAGAATGTCCGAAGACAGAATGGGAGAAAATATTTGCAAATCATATATCTGATCAAGGAATTGTAAGCTGTACAAATAAAAATCTTACAATTCAATAATGAAAAATAATCCAAAAATGGGTAAATATCTGGCTAGTAATTTCTCCAAAGAAGATATACAAATGTCCAACAAGCATGGGTAAAGACCATCAGTATCATTCATCATTAGGGAAATGCGAGTCAAAATCACATTTAGATAGCATTCACTATCCACTAGAATGTCTGCAATGAAAAAGAGAGACAATAAGTGTTGAAAAGATTTCAAGAAATCAGAAATCTCAAACATCACTTATGGGAATGCTAAGTGGAGTAGACACTTTGGAAAAAAGTTTGGCAATTTCTTAGCAAGTTACTTAGTGTAAGACTTACCATATGACCAAGCAATTCCATTCCTACTTGTATATCCAAGAGCGTGTTCACACAAAGACTTCTAAAGGAATGGCCATAGATCTGTATTAGCCCAAAAGTGGAAAAACCCAAATAGATGTCAGCTTTTAAATGGAGGAAAACAAAATGCGGTATATCCGTACATAGAATACTATAAGAAAATAAATATGAATGAAGTACCGATACATGTTAGCATTTGGATAAACCCAAAAGCATTATGCTAGTTAAAAGTAAGTGAAATAAAAGAAAATGTATTATATGATTCTGGTTATACTAAATTTCAGGTGAGGTAAATCTATATAGTCAGAAATGAGAAGTGACTGTAAATGGACAGGAGTTTTTTTCATAGGGTGATGGAAATGTTCTAAAATGAGATTGCAGTGGCCACTGTAAAACTCTGTAAATACATTAAAATTAATTGAGTTGTACACTTAAAATGAGTGAATGTCATGGGGTATAAATTATATTTCAATAACACCATTGAGTGAGAGTGAGAGACAGGACTCTGGAGTCAAGTTCTTTAATGTGAATCCTTTGTGATCTTGGACAATTTTCCTAACCCAGGTTTCAATTTCTTCATTGAATTATTATCACTATCATTATTACTAGCTTCTGGTTTCTGCAGGAAGACCTTTTCGATGAGGGCTTCCTATTAAAAACAGTCTCCCTTCTCAAGGGACTGAGAAAAACCCTAGAATGAGCTGAGAATTAACATCAAGGGATTGAGAGAACCTTCTCAACCAAAGGGGGAAGAGTGAAATGAGACTAAGTGTCAATGGCTGAGAGATTCCAAACAGTTAAGAGGTTATCCTGGAGGTTATTCTTATGCATTAAGTAGATATCACCTTGTTGTTCAAGATGTAGTGGAGAGGCTGGAGGGAACTGTCTGAAAATGTAGAGCTGTGTTCCAGTAGCCATGTTTCTTGATGATGATTGAACAATGATATAGCTTTCACAATGAGACTCTGTGAATGCGAAAACCTTGTGTCTGATGTTCCTTTTAGCTACTATATCAACAGAAGAGTAGAACATATGGAATAAAAATAAATAATAGGGGCAAGAAATAGTTAAAATAAATTCAGTTGGAAATGCTAGTAGTAAATGAAAGCGAGGGGTAAGGGGTATGGTATGTATAATCTTTTTTTCTCTATTATCGTTTTATTTCTTTTTCTGTTGTCTTTTTATTTTTTTCTAAATCAATGCAAATGTTCTAAGAAATGATGAATATGCAACTATGTGATAATATTAAGAATTACTGATTGTATATGTAGAATGGAATATCTTAATGTTTTTTGTTAATTTTTTTAATTAATAAAAAAACTTAAAAAAAAAGTCTCCCTTCAAGAAACCATACACATACACACACTCACACACACACATGCACGTGTACACAGGCTCTCGCACAGATCTCACACTCATGCACACACATCCCCTCACATATGCGTGCACTTACACACTCACATGTACATGCTCTTCATACCTGATCTAGGGTAGGTCACTATGATGACATCATCATCTCTCACCAAAAACTCATCCCAGGCAGAGCAGAGCCTCCTCACTGCTGAAAAAAGAGTTGAACTTTATCCCTTCAAGCCAGAATGGCCCAGATATCTTGACATACTCCCTTTCTTCAGCCAAGCTTCCAGGACAGCCAGATCTGAGTCCTGATTTGGAGGGGCTGGCCCTTTTAAACCAGTTGGAGAAGGAGTCAGAGGAGCCCAGTGGCCAGTGCAGACCCAGGCTCTGTCCTTGGCAGCTCCGGAAGAACAGGTCTGACTCAAGAGCAGGAATTTAGGTGCATGGAGAGAGGCAGAGTCAAGGAGATCCCTTGAGACATGGGAAAACCCTGACAGATTGTTTGGGAAGGTGATATCCAGACCAGTAAACAGGAGAGGGGCAAGGACACGGCAGACCAGCTAAGGGTGCAAGGGGCTCAGGGGTTCCCTCAGGTCTCTCTGCAAGCCAGGGGTCCTGGAAGAGTTTCACAGGCTCCTTTCCCTTCTCAGGATCCCCACTGCCCCTTCGCCAGGCTGCCATGGGTGCCTGTAAGATGTTTCTGAAGCAAGAGCAGAAAATAAGACCAAAATGGCTGGCTGTTACTTCACATGAAAAGGTGTCTTGGGAACTCTGGCTTTAGCCCTGGCATGCAGAGCTGCAATGTTCCCACCTTCCCATGAGACAGACCTGGAACAATGTCCGAGTCATCTCTGGATGTAGTTTTGGAACCCAGTGGAGAGCTGGACTTGCAGAAAAACCAACTATCCTGAAATCTAGGGAGAGACTGGGATGGGAAGGAGGTGGGTGTGTGTGTGAGACCACCTGGGGTAGACACACCTGGACCCCTGTGTGAAGAGAGCATGAACAATAACTCCACTAACCACCTTTATCCAGGGGATGATGAAGGAGGCCAAGTGAGCTAAGCTGGCATACCAGTGATCCTTTGCGGTGGCAATGGAGGTCTCTCCCTGTGCAAAGAAGGGAACCATGGCAGGTCAAGGCCAGCAGGAGAGAGTCTGTTGATGGTCAACAAATGGCCCAGATCTTGCACAAACATCCTGCTTCTGCATCCTGGATGTTGCCTGTCTAGGACATTCTGCCCTTCATCGCCCCGCGCTCCCCCGACCCCCAGCCCCTTTGCCTCACCCCTGCTGCCCTTAAACAGGCAAACCAGCCACCTCCACAACCCCGCCTTTAAAGCAGAATGCCCTTTACCGCTAGGTCACGTGCATGCTGCTTTTGCTCAGTAAAACCTACATTAGTATTATTTAGCAGCGAAGTCTTCATATGTTTTCTCTTTTGGAAAGTAAGAACTTCCATCCCTATGTCTCCAGCCGGTTAAAGCAAGAAGAGTTAAGCCAGAACACAGCCTAATCAATGAAGGCAGAGTTCAGACTGGCAGGGTAGTGTGAAAACACCGGGGGCTGCATTAGATGGCTGGGTCCACCTCCTGTTACAGGCTCTGACTCCACAAACCCCACCAGATACTCTTAAGTTCTCAGAGAGCCGTCCAGGTTCCTGGTGTGGTACAGACCTGGGGGACAGGAACAGCAGCGGTGTAGAAGGGACCTCTGAATCAAAATCTAAGTTTCAAAGGTACAGGCAGAGACTCAGGTGAAGGACTCCAGCACCCCTTGTTCAGACAGTACAGCCTGGTGCCAGCTCCCTTCCAGAACAGCCCTTCTTTTCCTGTCTGGCATTGTGTAAACCAGCCTAGCATCTTCTTTCTCACCCTGAAAGCCACAGCTCCTTACATCTGAGATTTCCACATTGTTTGAAAGCCTCTTTACGGCCAGCCTCTTGTTATGCCAATACCCTGCTATACCAGTTTAACAGTTTATTTCTTTCATATGAAACAAGTTTCTTTAGTTTTTCATATTAAACTTCCTCTGTTTAAAACACTGGGTAGTTGGTGAGAACGGGGAGAAATTCAACTTCCCCAAGTTAAATTCTTGATATTCTCACAAGCAGTGTGGACAACCAAAGCTATAGGCTGAGCCCCCAGTCTTGGGGTTTGTTCATATGAAACTTAACCCCACAAAGGATAGGTCAAGTCTACTTAAAATTTAGGCCTAAGAGTCACCCCCAGGAGGGCCTCTTTTGTTGCTC